>CAJNDV010018380.1:48063-58370 GCA_905221635.1 Symbiodinium sp. CCMP2456 | reverse complement strand
GGTTAGGTTTAGGGTTAGGGTTAGGGTTAGGTTTAGGGTTAGGTTTAGGTTTAGGTTTAGGTTTAGGTTTAGGTTTAGGTTTAGGTTTAGGTTTAGGTTTAGGTTTAGGTTTAGGTTTAGGTTTTGTTAGGTTAGGTTAGGTTAGGTTAGGTTAGGTTAGGTTAGGTTAGGTTAGGTTAGGTTAGGTTAGGTTAGGTTAAGGTTAGGTTGCGTCCGAGGCATCGGGGGGCACTTGGCGGCATCTGGGCTGCTGCTGCTGTCTTGGCAGCTGAAGGCGGCTCGGCAGACACTGCACAAAGGTGAAGGCGTGGCATCCCCTGGCATATGCTCAGCCGTTTCATGACACCGCTGAAATATCATGGAAGACTTCAGCACTTTAGCACTACACACGCTTGTTTTCGAAGGTAAGCTTTTCAGCCTTCGCGTGTTCACGAATTGTTGCACGCCTACACATGGTCGCTTCCGAAGCAGAACTATAACTGATGACCCTGCGCCTCTAAAGAAGGATATTCGGTCAGCGCTTCAGAAAGCGAATTACACGAAGCAGGTCAGCTTCCTGGAGCCAAGCCCGCGATGATTTCTTGCCTTCTCGATTCCGTCCTGAAGCTAAGGGCCGCTTCTGCAGCATGCTGACGGCCTTCCGTCGCAGACGAGCAGCGTACTTCGTCCGAAGCCGGGCCATGGCCCGACCAAACCTCGTGTAGTTTTGGGTCTGGTTTTATGTGGGCTGGGGTCTATAATTCTACTTATGGGACATACTGACAAAACTCGGCTCCCTGGATCTTCACGAATGCATCCTATACCTTTGCACTATAATTGCAATATGCTACACTCGGCCAGGATCAGAATTGTGGTTTGGTGGAAGTTTCCGCAAAGGCTTTTTGGCTTCAGGGATGGGTGTTTCCGGTGTTCCCCAACGGCTCGTTTTGGGCTAGCAGGGTTCAGGTTCGGGGTTTAGCTTGGGATTAGGAGCTGATGGGTTCAGGGCCTTCAAGTCCTTTCAGGTTATCCTATTGCATTGCAAGAAGCCCAATGGGATAGTGCTGGGACCGCTTCAGATCCTTGCTACCAGTCACTTTCATTTTGCCGTGCTTGTCGGTCGTTCGCACCACAAGCTCCGCGGAGAAGTCCGGAGTGGCCCGCGTGAGCGGCTTGAACTTGTCCAACATGTCGATGTAGCGGTGGCCTGTTCCAGTGCGGCATAGAGGGAGGATCCTTTTGGCATCGGGCTTGGAGTTTCTATGGTGGGAACCCAAAATTGTTTCTGTTAAGATATGAAGTCGTGGGGCTGCTGTAGAGCCATGTGGGCTTGCTGGAGAAACCACCAAACTCTTGCATTCTGATCCGCTTCTTTCGTAGCTTCAATATACGGAGAAGCTGCTGCATACGAGGATGCTCCTGAAATAAGCTACCAGAAGGTTGCTCCAGAACGAACCAAATGCCCCGGGCGGCGGCAAGGTATAATAGTATGGCCGTTCGTGCAGCCATAAGGTTTCCCGCTTGCACCGAAGGTGCATCAAGGTCGCCTGTAGCGTTGTACTTGCTCCGTTTCGTTGATCCACGGGACCTTAAGTGAGGGTATCTTTGGCTCTTGCAGGGATGTGGTCTACTGTACGAAATATGGGTTCACTATCTGCCGTCTAGATTCATAAAAACCCATGATGAGCACACGGGGGCCAGCATCAGGCCAGCACCAGGGCGCAGCCTCAAGACTTGGTAGATAGCGTGACAGTACCCGCAGGCATTGTTGAAATCCATGAAGATATTGTCGTATAGAATGTCGAAAGCCACGGCACGTCTGCCTGCCTCATGAGGCAGCCGGGAAGATGGAACAGCAGCAACTTTGCAGTCCCAAAGAAGCACCCCAAACCAAAGCTCACAGCGACCTAGCTATAATCAATTACTCCCAAAAGACAAATCCGAAATACATTCATATAACCCCCCAAAACTTCAGATTAAATACCGGGAACTCTGCTGAACACTCTCCGCCACTCTTGACTACATACTCACATAATCACGTACATAGGCATCATATAGAATATTACGGGGTCCTCATACAAGGAACTACATTGCGATGGAGAGTATATGACAAGCAGATCGGTGTATATAGCCATATAAACCCTAAGTCATTAATCGTTGAGCCGGCAGACCTCCAGCTCTGCTTTGGTGATAGCCATCTCTCCTGCGAATAGCTCGCAGTGGTCCGTGGGGGTCCAGTCAAGTCCCGGCAAGGCAAAGACCAGGGATGCCAAGAGCGCTGCCACCTGTGCAGCAAGTCTGACCCTATCATCCCCAAACCCCTATAAACCTGAACCACCAAAACCGAATCCCCTTCAAACCCTAAGCCCTGAATTCCTATAACCAAACCTCAACCCTAAACCCAACTTGGGTACGGCTTATAAGGGTTTAGGAGTATGAGGGCCGACAACAAGTTTGGTCATGGTATGCTCGGTGGCCACAGAGGATCTTGGGCAAAGTAGAGGTGAGATAAGCTTCGAAACAAGCGGAATCCGAGAAACCTGGGTGGGGTGTTTAACAACGAGATGCCTTGGGAGCCCCAATCCTACGGAGCCCGGTCATTGTCCATCGTCGTAGCTGGTCTCGCCAGACGTCACTCGGAGTAGTTGCCATGTCGTTTGCACTATAGAACTCAGTATACAGCACTACAATAATACAGCACTGCAATAAGACATCGAGAATGAAGCACCCCTACAAGACCGTACCCCTAAAGTGCCCTAAAACATAACCGGATCATACAAAAAAGGCTGTGATCCTCATCACAGAGGTTCGTTGCTTTCTACGTTCAACACAATCTGAACTCTCATCGCTTGAGCTACAGTGTGTGAGGATTCAGGGAGCGGAGCAAGTTCAGGGTTGAGGCGCGGAGGGTTCGAGTTTAGAGGCTGACAACCGGGAGGTATGAAACTCCCGAGCGAAATTTACAACCTGGGATGCGTATATAAGGTTATAATCTTAATAGGCCCATAGAGATATGATAGTGTTCATCCCTTTTTAGTTTTAGTTCGGTCTAGTAGTGGAGTGGGTACCACGTATAATACAGGCCTCGCGCTGCAGCTAGGATGCATTGCAACTTCGGGAGATGCGGGAATTGTTAATCTATATTCGACATAGACAACTCTTGGATTCATCCACCGGCAAAACCACAAACTTACTGGAAGGTGCCCAGCTCAACATCGGATAGTTCTTTAGTGTTAAAGCTTTGGGTTTCATTTATGGTTCGGCTGGACCTACACAATTCCAAAAATCTTTGAAGCCCAAGCCGCCCAAGCCTGTAACGATAATGCAAAGGCCCTCGACCAATGTTCCGGAAAGGTTGAGGCTGAAGGCTCTAAGTAGATTATAATCCCGACAAGCAAACAACTTATTATTCAACCCAGACCCAGATCCGCCCTCAAGTGGGCAAGCGAGGCCGGCGAGGCCCGCTCTCTCTGCTGGCACGGCGTGGCTGAAGAGATCCTGCGAGACAGGTGCAGGGCGACTTAGGGTTTGGGGTTTAGGGTGTAGGCTTTACAAAGGGTGTAGGGTTTAGGGTTGACGAGTCCTCCAGGCCGATGTATGTAGAGCAACCCAATCTCGACCTGCGTGCGTGGATGCTGCTATTCGCATATTTGATTTGAAAGTTGCAACGGCACTGCCTAAGTTTTCGAGCAGCGCACGACAGAATGCCCGGTATGCGCACAAGCTCAGACATCTGCATACTTCGCAGCACATCTAGTCAATCGAGCTAAGATTTCGCCAGACCCCATGTGAGCATGGCTGCTGGTAGGCAGGTGCAGTATAGCAACTTCAAATACCGCTCTAGTACTTCCTAGATTTCTATATAGGACCGTGTAGGATTGTAGCACATACTCAGCACCCCCCCACCGTGGCCTACCCACGCTCTAAGGATTGCCAACAATGACTTTCATTGTAGGCTGCCTGTCCCTATCCAGACACAAAACTAACCAGGCCATATCAGGCCCTTTTAATCACGACTCTCAGTCAAAGATCTTGTCATCGCTCGGCACGTACCCAGCTCTCTTCTTCACCTGCTCCCACACTTCGGCGGGGCAGCTTCGCTTGTAGCTCACTTGGCCTCCCGGTCCATCGGCGTCGGCTGCCACTTTTTTGATGTAAAAGGCGTTGTTTCTCAAAAGCACTTCGACGGAAGCGGAGCCACCCCGAAGGGTGTAGCTGTGCTTTCCGAGGTTCGGCCGATTCTGTGGCCAGGCTTCCTTGGGAAGCTTGCTCAGATCGTAGGTACCCTTGAACTTGCCATCAACAACGTCGCCCAAAGGGATCTCCTTCTTCTCAACGGCGGGCTCATCCTTCTCAGCAGCGGCCTTCGACTTTTTGGCCTTGGCCTTGGCTGCCTTGGACAACTTCTTCGAACGGAGCCGCTTGTTGCCACGGCGTCGGAAGCTTGCCTTTGCGTGCGACCTCTTGGTCTTCTTGTTCTTCTTGGTGGCTTTGGGCTCCTCGGGCCCGTCAGCCTTCGCAGGTTTGGCCTTAAGTAATGGAAGCAGGATGATAAAAGACATCCACTTGCTACTTCTCACACGTCAAACACCTGTTCTTCTAGAAACATAGCGCAACTACGCGAGTATAAGCCTCTGGCAGTCTGCATCGGAACTGGGGACGGTGTGACCAACATGTCGCCACTCTTCATCCAGCTCCGACCCTTGCAAGGGGGTGTCTTCATCGTTGCCTTGCAAGGCTTCTTGGCACGGGTCTGGCCAAGTTGCAAGGTGCTGGCATTGGAATCGGAATCATGACTCATCGCCTCATCCTCATCATGGCTGTCAGGCTCCGATGGTGGGATGTAATCAGAGTCCTCCCCCTCATCGCCGGCCACCCCGTCCAGCTCAGCATCAAGGGATCTCGAAACAGTGTTCTGGGCGATGGGTGGCTCGCTGCTCTCGCTGCTGTTGGTGACCGTAGCCTTCAAGGATCTCGGAACCTCAGCCTGGAGTGGCTCGCTGCTCTCGCTGCTGTTGGTCGAAGTAGCCTTCAAGGATCTCGGAACCTCGGCCGCGGCGACGGGTGGCTCGCTGCCCTCGCTGCCGTTGCTCGACGTAGCCTTCAAGGATCTCGGAACCTCGGCCGTGGCGACGGGTGGCTCGCTGCCCTCGCTGCTGTTGGTCGACGTAGGCTTCAAGGATCTCGAATCCTCGGCCGCGGCGATGGGTGTCTCGCTGCCGTCGCTGCCCTCGCTGTTGTTGGTCGCCGTATCCTTATTCAAGGATCTCGAATCCTCGTCGTTGCCCTCGCTGCTGTTGCTCGTCGTAGGCTTCAAGGATCTCGTCTCGTCCTGGGCGATGGATGACAGCTGGCTGCCGTCGCTCGTTGTAGGCCGCAAGGATCTCGAAATCTCCGCCTCGGCGACGGGTGCCTCGCTGCCCTCGCTGAGCTCAGCCTTCAGAGATCTCGAAATCTCGTTGTACGGCTCGGTGGCATCACTGCTGCTCGCATTCAGACTTCGTGGGTGGGCACCCGAAGCCTCTTCTGCATCGGAGGCATCACTTGTCTCCTCCTCCTCTTCCTCCCCTTCGCCATCGTCGCCATTATCGTCGCTAGCATCGTCTTCGCCCTCGTCCTGCAAGATTAAATTTAGAAACCCCTTGCAGTGAAAATTGTAACTGTTGCCGTGGTAATACAACTCTATGGTGATTAGATACATACGTTTGGTTAGGCATCTATATAGGGCACTTGAACATGCCAACGGCATCCTGTACTTAAGGGGAGAACTTCATGTGGCTTGTATAAGGCTACCGTTTGCGGGGTTTCGATAAGATTTAGGGTTTGGAGCTTTAGGGCTTGAGAATGTTTGGTATTTTGGCTGTATAAAGGGCTGAGGGTTTTTGATTTTAGGAATTAAATCTTTTAAGGGTTTTGATCTGTCACTGAGAATATCATAGCAGGCCTCCTTGCTTGCAGGTTCCAAAAAGCTCTTCAACTCTTGCATTTTGTCATCCGTAGACGTCTTGCCTAAGATGAGAAGAAACCACAGCGTACGATAACGGCAGAGCACAGCATTCATGCTTCCAAGAAGGGCAAGGTGCTGTTACGGTACAAAGCCCTGAGCGCACCCATAAGCTTCTTCAGGCGCTTGGCGTCCCGCGCCGCTGCCACTACCTTGGTGTCCCCGTGGCCGGGGACCACGAGTTTGTGTGCCAGGAGGCGGTCCAACTGCAAGAGTACGTCTGTCAGTAGAAACGCCGAAGGTACCTTAGCTTTCTGGGTTCGGACATGCAAATCTCAGAAGGACCTTTCATAGACAGGGCACCTTCTTGGGGTACTCCATACAGATAGGACGGAGCCAAACGTAGTTGGCCACGATTTCCTTCACACAAGAGTATGATTGCACGAAGTCCCACAAATCTAACTTAAGTACTTTAGGACCTGTCCTTTGCAGTCGGCTTGCAGATGTCCGACGAAAGCTTGACGAGCTTGGTGCCGGGTTTCAGCGTCTTGCCCTGGATCATATCTACAGCTCGCTCGGGCATCTCGTCGAACATACCCTTCGCCACCCGTTCCTTGGTAGATACCCAACATGCCTCGGACCTCAAGCTAAGAAGCTCTGCATCATGTGGACAGTAAGATAAGATTGCGAGCCAGCTGCGACCTCCTCGAAACCCCAGGTAACCTTTCCAGGCCCTCAGCTTGCATGAGCTACGACTTAACGGCAGTCCACCCCACACACGTGCTCACGTAGGAATGCAAACATGGCACGCACAGAGCGAAACGTCCTTTTGACCTCCTCGATTTCGAACTTGCTGTCCCCCAGCAGGTTAGCATAGAGGTGTGTGAAGGACAGGTCACGGTCACCCGCACTGCACGGCATGCTGAGCTACCCGGACACACAGATCGCAAAAACAGAAACTAGACTGAGAAAATCAAAATGCCTGCGAGTCCCGAGGTGTCCGAACGATGCAATCATGCACACACCTGTGACAGCAAATATGCATGCAGAGCTGCGGGTCACCCGGCCTTGTCCACGTGACAGAGCGGCAGCATGTAGGTTGCATGTGCATGTTTAATTATTCGGAACACTGCAATCGTACACGTATGTGTGCAATGAAAGACGTGTGCTTACTTGTGTACTGCTGTGAAGTGTTTGAATCCCGCACATGTATGGACCTATCATACATTGCTTCCCGGCACAGGCTTGCCATGCTGGAGCATGCAGACCATGATCGCGCTCACACAGCTGCCCTTTCAGGGCCTTGACAGCTTGGGAGTTCGGACGGTTTCCGGCCATTCGGGTTTTATGGGTGGGGGTTTAGTTCGAATTTGTGGAAAGTAGGATTAGGCTTGTGGTTCAATCCCCGAAAGCTCCGAATACCCAATCTTAAACCCTGTAAGTTGGACACTGCCCACGGTAACAATCTATAATGTAAGGGCCTATATAGTAGATCCATATACAACTTATTTTATTGTTACTGCGGGCAGTTGCCAACCCATGCTTCGAGTAACACGGCTCCACTGCAGGACCCCCTTTCTTTTTCCGCTCGTATACCCTTACAATAATCCGCAACATCCGAAGCCCAAGCCCTAAAAATCCTAAACCTCAAAACCCTAAATCTTGAAGTGCTGCGGGCTCGCTGCGCCTGTCCAGGGGTTATACTGCTCGGGCATAAATCACTAATGATACACGTATACAGGGTTATATCCAATAGTCCACGGCATGTTTACTTGGGCACGAGTAGGTCGACTTAGGCTTCAAAGGTTCAAAGAGCTACTGGAGATCAAGGCCTCAAGCACCTATCTTTCTATGAACATAGCCCACCTGCAACTCGAACTGCGGAAAACTCACGATGTGTACCCGGAAGCCCATCAAGTCTTCGTTCCCATGCGTGTAACACAAAAGTTTTAAGCTACGAACCCCAAAACCCCTTCTACGCAAGGCCAACTCGGAAGACAGTGAAGCCTCGAAGCCTGACAACCGCCTCCCGCTCAGGTATGACAAGGACGACGACGGCGACGGCGACCACGACGATCACGACGACGACGAAACGACGACGACGACATCGAGTTTTGCGACAAGAAAGCTTCAAGCAAAGTTTCGGCTTGCTTCTACTTCGGCTCGCTTTTGTTTCGATTGTTTTTGCCTGGGTTGCTCTGTAAAAACACGCTGTCACGGAGTATTCGTGTTTGTCAACATGTTGCACAACAAGACCACGCACAACGGCAAGCCGCCCATGCATGGAATTATGAAAACGTGAAGATTACACCCCGGCAGCTTATAAAACAAATATATGGTATAAACGGTATAAACATCCGTAAAGAAGTCACGCGAGTAATTTCATGACTTCGTTCACATAGTTTTTTTGGCGTACTTTCTCGGAGCCCAACACTTTCATGGCTTTCATATAGGCTTTCATGCTCAAGATATTGCGAAACAAACGAGAAGTTATAGTTCAATCCACACCATCGCATTCGTTTGTGCAAACAGTGTCCTTTGGACACCTTCGGAGCATAACGGTGATGAGCCTTTTGATCTTCCCCGCCAGTTGTGCGCGCTTTCTCCGCTCAGGGGATTGGCTCATTGTCGCAAAGAGGTATCGGCTTCCCCCTTCGCGGCGTTGCCCTGTGATAACTCTTGCCTCGCGCACAGCTCGCAAGATGCCTTGGACGCGGACTCGAAGCTCGGGTTCCCCCTCGTTGGGCTGCTTGATGAGAGGGACGATGGCAAATCCCCGTCTGAGGCCCGGGACGAAAGCCTGCGACAGGTCCAAGTCAATCTCGAGGTCGCGGAGGTGCTTCTTCACGAGTCGCAAGGTTTCCTCGTGGTGCTGGTCATCCCCCAATGATGAGGGCTGGTCGTTGTCCTTGATTTCCCCCGTCTTCGGAGGTTCGAGTACTGGACAAGGAGAAGTCGGCATTGGCGCAGTTGCCTTCCAACTGTTCAAGGCGCTTCATGACTTCCTCCTGTGTCTCCCCCACCTTCTTGACGCTTTGTTCCATGGCACAGTGGCGGTCCGTCATGGCTTCCAAGAGTTTCGTCGTTTGTTGTACTTGCATCTCGACGGTCCCCTCCACGTTGGTGACCCGGGTCTCCAGCGTCTGCATGTCTTCGCGGACTTGCGAAACAATCTCTTCCCGATTTTCCTTCAGCGCGTCCAATAGGGTGGAGAGCGTGAGTGGTCGCTCCTCATCTCCCCCTTGGGCCGGGCGCTTGCGGGCTCCCGGCATCTCCCCGTCCTGCATCGTCGAGGATGGCATTCTTGATGTCCCTGCCATTTTCACAGTCAGTTAGGTGAAGGCGTCCCCCGTCCAGCGAGGAAGGAGCAAAACAGCTCGGCGTGGTACTCTAACCACCGACGTAGGTTCGCCGACCCCGAAGACGCCGACGTTTGTGGATGTCCCCCTATTTCAGCGTGTGGCCACCGAACAGCACCGAACTCGACGATGTCCCCCCGGTGAAAGAGGTTGGTGGTCACGCGTAGTAAGCCCCACGCTCTCGACGTAGTGCAAGGATATAGCGCCAACTCTCCCCTCGAGGCTCGGAGGCTTTCTCTCACGCGCCGGGTTTCTCCCCCGACTTTGTTTGCAACGGCACACTCTCTCTCTGCAACGATGAAAGCAAGGCTGGGGGCTCGAACCGCTCACGGTTTGAGCCAAAATGGAACAGCTCTCTCTCTCTCTCTCTCTCTCTGTTTGTCTCGATGAAACTCGCGCTCTGCATCCCAAGCACCAAGCAAAGGGCCAGCGAGCAACAGCGAGCAACAGCGAGCGAGACGCGGCAAGTCGCTTCTCTACTCGCGATGTGCCTTCAAGGTTCTTCCTAGACATGGCCTGGATCGATGCTGGATTCAGCCATATTCAGCCACAAGGATCTGAGCCCGTGGCGGAGTCGTAGGCGATCCGCTCCTCAGGGTCGGTGAGGATCCGGTAGGCACGGCGGATCATCATCCAATCCTCAGAGAGGAGCGGGTGCATGAGCGCAGTGGCGCTGCCGCGTCCCCGCCGGAGGCGAGGGATCTGCCGGGGCCCAAGCGAGGCTCTCTTGCCTCGAAAGAGTCGACGCAGAGCTCTGTCAAGTGCGTGCGGTGTGGTGTGCGCTGTGTGTTGTGGGTCGTGTGTCATGTGGTGTGGGTTGCGTGGTGTGTGCATTCTGTGTGCGTTGGGTGGTGTCCGTTCTGTGTGCGCTGTGTGGTGTGCGTTCTGTGTGCGTTGTGTGGTGTGTGTCGTGTGTCGTGTGTCGTGTGTTGCGTGTTGTGGGTTGTGGGTTGTGTGTAATGCGCGTTGTGTGTTGCGTGATGTTTGTTGTGTGTTGTGTGTTGTGTGTTGTGTGTTGTGGGTTG
>CAJNDV010018380.1:37954-47963 GCA_905221635.1 Symbiodinium sp. CCMP2456 | reverse complement strand
ATGCATGCATGCATGCATGCATGCATGCATGCATGGCTGGATGGATGGATGGATGGATGGATGTGTGTGTGCGTCTGCGTCTGCGTCTGCGTCTGCGTCTGCGTCTGCGTCTGCGTCTGCGTCTGCGTCTGCGTGTGCGTGTGCGTGTGCGTGTGCATGTGCGTGTGCGTGTGCGTGTGCGTGTGCATGCGCGTGCGCGTGCGCGTGCGCGTGCGCGTGCGCGTGTGCGTGCGCGCGTGCGTGCGTGCTTGTTTTACGTTGTGTATTCAGCTTTGAAGCGCTGCGGCGGTCTGGGCTGCCGCGCCCCCCGTTCAAGTCTGGATGGTGCTGCTTGCAGAGCCGAGCATAGGCCTCAGACGCATGGACCACCACAGCGCGAACAGGGCGAGGCGTGAGAGCCCTTCCAAGAAAGCAGCTGCTGGGAGAACATGCATCAGAAGGCGAGGCAGCAGAGAGAGCGAAGGAGAGAGAGAGAGAGAGGGAAACGGAGAGAGGCTGACGACCAGGCCATCGCTTCAACCCAGACCCCGACACACCCTGAGGACAGCTAGAGACACGCGTGCACGCGTGCACAACTGCATTGCCATTGCCTGGTGCACTTGAGCCCCTTGGAAGCCTGAGGCCTGATGCTCGATGTACAGGACGCATGCACGATGCAGAAATCACAGGGAGAAGAGATCAGAGAAGGAAGCTCTATTCTCCTGACTCGTCGCTAAAAAGGGCAGAGACGACGAGCCGACTAGCCCTTAGGGGGAAGCGAGACAACCGGAGCTCTGGGTGCTCAGCTTGGCGGATGCTCCGGCGCCTGCCCGGAAAGAAACGTCAAGCAAGCTAGCCCACACACCTCACACAGTTCCCTACTTTGACGTGGGCCCTGAAATCTTCCACAAAGCATTGCTTGGGAGAAAGCTGCCCCCTGCAAATCGGCTACAAAAAAATGTCCACTCAGTCCCCTGTTTGGTGTTTAAGAGAAAGTGCTTCACAACATCGCTTGCTCAGAGGTATCACAGAAGCCCGGGTTCGGCAGAGCCCCACAGCCCGCAGTCACAAGCCTCGACTGGGAAGAGATCATCTCACAGCACGAACTGATCGCATTTACGAACCCAGACCGGGAGAGTTCCAGCAGGCCGTGAAAGGGGTGCGGCAGCGAGTGACGCGCAGTGGGTGGACGGAGACCCTCTGAACTCCAAAGCTTGCTGAAAGCTTCCCGGTCCCGGAGAGGAAGGGGATGTTCAGCACTTGGTACGGGTCCTCAACAGTTCCACACCCAGACTCCAGCTCTCGTCATGCTCGCGTGTTGCTCTGAGGCCAGGGCGAGGCGCGCGGCATCGTCCTCAGCCGAGTGCTGCATCGATGTCAGTGCTGCTCCGATCAGGGGGCCCGGCGAGGAAGTCCAAGGGCGTCCGGATTCTCACATGCCTCGAAAAGCGACAGAAAAAAACACAGTTCTCTCTCTCTGCTCCGGTCTAACGGTCTGCCTCTCTTTCTCTCTCTTTCGCCAGGGTTCTGGTGCAGGGAAATAACCCCCTACACTCTCTCGCTCTCTCTCCCCCCCTTGGCGCGAGCCGCTCAGCTTCGCTCGTGCGATTCGCAAAGCAATGCCGGGCTTCACTGACGTATTCCGCTGTGGTCCCATGTTTGCATCGCCCGCACACGACGCGGCTGCTGGGGAAAGTAGGCCGGTTCAGGACTCATCGACCCAGAGCAGGTGTTGTATCATTAACCACGTCACAGTGGTTCGCAGCGTACGCAAAGATCAAGTGATAGAACAGCAGAGCACCGAATTGGAAATGATAATGACAACATCGGGCTTGCGAAAGCTTACATGTGCTGCGATATTCCCGCTCTGACGTCTCGCGCCGTCGCCTCAAGATCACCAACGGGAAAGCCGACCTAGCAGGGGATGCCGGGGAACACCGTGCCCAAACCTGAAGTCAAAAGGCCACCTCGCCTTCCGGGCGCTTCCCGAGGACTTTGCCGGCGCCGGCTTCGCTTTCGCAGCAAACTCCAGAAAGAGGCCTCGCGGTTCGTGCCCCGCCGCAGCGCGAAAACTCAGTTTCGAGCCCGTCTCTGAACTCCCTTCCTTCGATCTCGAAGCTCGCAACTCAAGCATCGACGTCATCGGCCTCCGCACAAACGACACGCCTTCTCCCCTACTACGCTTGGCCCCTCCGCTCCGACCCAACACCGCCTGACGCAGTAGACCTGCAAACACACCAAAGGCGCAGCAAAAGCAACAACACTGACACACACACACACACAGACACACAGTCTAACACCAGGCTTCCCTGGAACTTCGATCTCATGTGGAAGTGTTCGCTCAAAGCTCATCTGAGAACATCAAACAGAATGTTGAAGCAACGTACAGCGACGGTGCTGTATGATGCAAAAATGCGCGGCTTGCACGTGTCACAAGCTGGCTGCAGGTACGTCGACTTGGCGTTCCAAATCCATATCACTAGAAAGCAAAAGGAACAGTCTTCGCTGGTGCCAACCTTTTACAATCCGCTGGCACCCCGTGCTTCAAAATTGAGGAATGCGAGTAGACAAGTAACTTAACCCGTTTAATGTTGTGGCCTCACACAAATACACTAGCATTCAACAGTATCACACCTCCGTGTCTTGTATCTGGTGCACCGGGGTGCATGTACAGGTGTTGGGCATCGAAGGCATCCAAAAGTGACACAAAAGGCCACGGGCGCTGGGTGTGGGCGGGCAGGCGAAAACTTCAGACAGACGCATGGCCAGCAGTCAACTCCGTTAGTGTGTCAGAGTATTACGCCTCGTTTTTGGCATCTGGTGCACCAAAGTACATGTACGGGTCTTAGGTACCGAAAGCATCCAAACGTGACACAAAAGGCCACCCCTGTAATCTTCCGGCGTCTCCAGTGTCCACTCCGCCCATGCATCAAGCGCCGCGCGCCAATAAACAGTTCCAAACAGCCGGAGGCAGCCGAACTCGTTCCAAAGCTCAGAATTAAATATCAATCATTGTAGCAAAAACTCTGCCCAGGTGAATATACACTGTTTGACTGAAGGAAAAAAGAGTTAAACTGTACGACCCTACGCGGTCACACTTTTCACTGCTGAATCAAAAGGTGCTGCACGGGTCACAACTGTACACGAATTATTCCATGCCGTAGCCTTGGGCTCCCAAAGGGGGGACTTACCTATACAGGAAATTCAACACCCTGCCTCGAGGTTTGTGTCGCTGTACAGCTTCTGTTCTCTGGCCTTGTGGGCACTTCCCGTTCCACCGCGAGTTTGACTCTGCGTGCGGATTGAAACACTTCAGTGGTGCAACACACCCACCTTTTACCTTCCCCCGATTCCGGGGATTGTCCATAGGTCAATCATCGCTTTCAAAAGTACAGTAGCTGAACGGACCCAGGGCTTCCTAAGACCCCTGTGGGGAGGAACTGGTTGTCATGGCCCGGGATTCTCGGGCCATGAGCCCATGGCCCCGGTTTTTTGGGAACCGGAAAAAGCTTGGAACCGAGGGTGGGTCCAAAGCACACCATGCAGTCTGTGTAATCACATATCATGTTGCAGTATGATATGCAACGATCTTGCAATTATGAGGAAATCAGCGATGTGTCTTTAAAACGTTGCAGGGTCGTCTGCATAGCAGCTTCGAAAGGTAAGGATGACTGGTCTGCAAGCATATTAAGTGTGTGTGTGTGTGTGCGCAACCCAAAACCCGAAGTCCTATATATATATATATATATCTTGTAAAACCTGAAGCCCCGAAACGCGAAACCCTAATATATACAAGGCACTGGGCCGGGCAAAATATATATACTGCATATACGTATATTGAGGAACTACAATATATATATATATATATACATTATAAGGACCGTATATTACGTATACTATTTGGGGTATAGGGGCTTAGAGGTTTAGGGGTTCGTGCGTTGGCGGCTTGCAACAGGAGCGATGGCCTGGGTTTAGGGTTAGGGGTTTAGAGGTTTAGGCGACAGCATTTGAGGTTTAGAGGTTTAGGCGACATCATTAAAGCGACCTGGTTTGTGGGGTTTACGATTGAGGGGTTTATTATTAAGGATTCGGCGACAGCATTACAGGTTTAGGGCTTAGGGGTTTAGGGGCTTGGTGCGACGAGCGGCTTGCCCATGCAGGCCTCATGGGTTTAGGGCTATCAGGGGTTTAGGGGTTTATAGGCGACAGCACAACGACAGCTTGCTATCGGAGCGGCCTGGGGTCATGTTCAGGGGTTATTCCCAGAGACTCCAATACCCCTTATTAAGGAGTATACCATTATTATTACATCTAGGGATCCTATAATTTCAAGTATATTCCTTAATTTTATAAGGGGTATTGGAGTCTCTGGGTTAGGGTTAACGTTAGGGGTTTAGGCGACAGCTTTGCAATCGGAGTGTCCTGGGAGGGTTTAGGAGTGTTTTGTTTAGGGGTATGGCTGCGGGCAATCGTAGCCAATCCAGCTATATAGATCATGGTGTTGAAACCCACAAACCCATAAAATCCTAAACTATTGAACCTATAAGCAATCTCATCCAAATCCTAAAACTGAAAAATCCTTTGTTTGCAGATGGGGCTTACGGGTTGAAGCCCAAACCCATAAACCCCGAAACCCTTTGACCCTAAGGCCCCACGCTTAAACCCCAACCTTGAAACTTGCAATCTGAGTCGCATGACCTGGGTTTAGGGGTTTACGATAGCAGGCGACAGCCTGCAGCAGACTTACAATCGATATCATTGTGACCTGGGTTTAGGGTTTAGGGCCTTTAGGGTTTGGGGCTTTAGGGGCTTATAGGTGGTAGCAGGCGACAGCCAGCCTTGCAATCATGACCTGGGTTTAGGGTTTGGTGGTTTAGGGTTTAGGCGGCAGCCAGACTTGCGACTTGCAATAGGAGTGGCCGTGGTTTTCGGGTTTAGGGGTTAAGGCGACAACTATGCAACCAGGATCCTGGTTTTAGGGGTTATTATGGCTTTATAAAATGGCTAGTAGGATTTGGGTTTGAGGTTTTCCGGGCCTCAGGGCCTTCGGTTTAATGGTACCGTTTTGGGTATATATGTGTTTAGGGGTTGTCGGCTTCAAGGCCTTTCTTTTTCATCGCGCACCCAGCTCGCATCAGGCTCGAAGCGATTACACTTTGGTGTGCAATGCGAGGTCATCGTTTTTTTCCACCATCAGCCTTCGGGGTTATACCCGGAATCCTAAACCCCTAAACCCTAAACCCTTATTATATATATATATATATATATTGTGTATATATATATATAATATATATAATATATAATATAATATCTATTATATATAGCAAAAAGAATCTTATAAGCCCGAATACGACCCTAAAAAATCAACCGGCTCAAGTGCATGCTGCTCGAACAGGCCTGAGCATGTAACGGCGCAGCATGTTCACTTCGAACTTTGCACCAGCCATCACGCACTTCATCGCGGCCGGCTTCAGCAATCCCAAAAAATCTTCTTCGCTGTAACACTGATAGTGTCGTGGGTTCAGTCCTAGGCTTATGGAATTCGAATGCACTCGCAAGACTATCGTTCCTAATATATAGCTGCAGATGAGTGGCTTTCAAGACGAATCGATGTAAGCATTTCGTCAAAGGCCTCATATATATATATGATGCTCATCGCGAACCCACACACTGTATTAATTGTGTCCAGCAGGCCCATGTGCTGAAATAAATATTGCAGCCAAGACTCATGAAGTTTCGGCCTCATAAAAAATCTGAGCATCGAGCGCTGGGCAAATATCATCGATGCTTCCCTGTACAAGAAGAGGAAGCGGCGGCCTGAAATGCTCGTCAAAAATCTGTATATTAATATTTATCATATATATATATATACATACCTTGGGTTCGAGTGAGCCTCGTTGGCAAAGCTGCACTGACTGCTCCAATGTCAGCAGCTGATCCATATCCTCCATTTCGTTCTGGAACTGGCTGATTTCGAACCTCGACTTGCGAAAACTCGATCGAATGTATAAGCTCATGATGTGATCGTGATGTGCAGCTGGAGCACACGCAGCTGCAAATGACATCGTGCAGTCGAATATCCCCGGCCACCAGATTCGCGGACATCGTTGCTTGTGTCTCCGAGCTCAGCAGATGTGCCTGCTGGGTTTCGGGAATGTTTTTGGCCACGGCCTGTAGAACCCGTATAATTCCTATTTTATAGTTACGTCTATATAGCTAGCACATGCATGCATGTGATGATCTCGCCAAGCTTCAGCCAGGAACGCAATTACCACGCGGCAATTGAATGCCTTGTATCCAAGATACGGGTAATCGATCTCAGAGACATGGAGCCGTTTGCTCGTGAACTTGCGGCCCGAGCAGTAAACACCAGACCTCCTCATCCAAATCTTAAAAGATTCGAACGCATGCCGAAGTTGATCGTCGAGGTCGGTACTCGTCGTGCCGAACGCGTGGTGCTGGCACATCCATAACAGCGTGTCTGCTGCTAACGACTGGTAGATTCCCAGTGCGAGGGAATGCATAGCACAGAATCTGATCATGTTGTGGTGAAAACCAGGCACATGTACCAGATCCAGCGGTGGCTGCGGCAGGAGGCTCAAAAAGTCTGCTGGCGTGCGGCGTTCGAAGAAATGTCCGAAGTCACAAAAGCCATGGCCATGCTTGGACACCTTCGAAGCTTTGCAAAGATGGCAAAGGCGCTTTGCCGACTTCCAGGAAGCCGACATTTGCCAGTTCACTAGGTGCCATTCCCAGTCCCCTTTGCAAAGCACCAGAGCGAACCGCGAGTGAAGTTTCGCTCTCGCACGTCTGGAGTTGGGAAGTTGCTCGCCATCTGGTCCTTTTCGTGGCCTCGAGCCATGGAACGCCAACGTCAACGACCAGAGGGTGCGCTTGTAGACAGGCCGCAGTGTGTCCTCATCGATCGATCGATATCTGTGCGATCATATATAATTATTAAGCTATATATACACACATATTTGCACGCAAGCTTCGGCACCACAGCTTCGAAGGGAGCTCAGCACGAAGAACATGAAGGTTTTCAGAAAAGGCCGCCCTGAAAGTTACCATGCGAACAAAAAACATGCCCTACGCCCCTTTTAAAATAAGTACATATATATATATATATATACATATAGTATATTATATTATATATATATATATAGCTATATGGGTGGGTTTCCCTGGTTAATATTATATATAATAGTATCGTACCCCATAGTATAGGATCCTTATAACCCTCAGATTTATTATATGTATAATCTATAATATAAGAAGGTAGATATACCCATTATTTTTCCAAAGTCGCATATATAGGTACTTGGACTTGTACGGTCGACATCTTAAAACATCCCTGCCTTTAGGGCGCCACAAAGGAAACCCGAGCAGCAGCGCAGTGAACTTGTCGTTTTCCTTCGTAAACTGTGCCGTGTCACCGTAGACCTCGCACTTGCAACCACATAGCTCTGATGTCATACAAAATAGATCATATATATATATATATACACATAAAAATACTATTGCGAAGTAGGGGTTCTGATATGGGGATCGCAGTGTCATCCGCCGGGTGGTTGACAGCCCATTCGCATTGTAGGTGCCGAAAGTGTTCCCAGAACTTCCTTAGCACTGCTAAACCCTTAACTAGAACTTGTAAACCCTAAACTAAACCCCTAAGCCCTAAACCCAAACCTTAAGCTCCAGCAGGATCCTCCAGCCGAGAAAATTTTCTTGCAGGCTTGCAAGTGTGGAATTATATACACATATATATATATATATGATACATAGCATATTATAATATATTGTAGACCTGCAGCTTAGTTGCCTGATGTCCTTTTCCTCGATGGCCACGCGGCCGGTGGAGACCAAGTAGTTCAGGAGCTCGTGAGGGTCTAAGAACGGTAGCTTGCCCATCACCCTCTTTCCAGGGTCGGTCTCATGGAGCAGTGGCACCTCTACATAGCTCAAAGCCTGCAGTTCTAGGGGCCGGGTCTTATTCAAGGGACGATCCTCTACAACAATTACAAAACGATCCTTGGGTGCAGGCAAGGTTGCTATGGGCATCCTCACAAACCGAGACAAGTCCCGATTTGCATTCCTTGAAGATTTCCCCTTCATCTGTGCCAACTTTGACGTAACTCTTGAGAAATTTCTTGCCCCGGCTTCCTTCAGGGGTTTGAATCCGAATTCGGTTGTTAATATATATTCCTCCAATCCAAACAACCGGTTTAGAATAATGTCCTGCACAGCTGCGTCGGCGCTGCTAAGAACTCCCAGAGCTGAAGTCCGCCCCTCACCCAAGGACTTCAACCTCAGATCTTTACATTCGAAATTCCGATCCTATTATATAGTTATATATATTTCCCGCTACATATACGTCTATACGACACCCTATTAATAACCCTAAAACCCTAAAGCCCTAAGGCCCTAAGCGCTACAAGCCCTAAGCACTAAACCCCTAAACCCTAAACCCTTACGCTCCCCAGGAGCAAGTGGTTGGCCATCGACGTGTTCGTCCCCGTCTTCGGCCGAGAACCTCCGGGAAAGGGTACTAAAATAAAATAATAGGGTTTAGGGGTGAGGGTTAAGGGGTTTAGGGTTCAGGGTGGCATTTGGGTTTAAGGGTTTTGCTAATGAGCAATTGGGTTAGGGGGTCAGGTTTTACTATCATATTTAGCAAATAATAATTGATATTATATATATGTATATTCTATATAATATTACTGATTGATCTCAGTATTTAGGCTTGGATTCGGGCTTCAGGGTTATATTAGATAGGCTTTGGGTGTTTTCGGCCCCAAACCCAAACCCTAAGCCCAAGCTTGGATTAGGGTTTCAGGGTTATATTAGGCTTTGGGTGTTTTCGGCCCCAAACCCAAACCCTAAGCCCAAAGCTTCAAACCCGAATCTCAAAAGCCGACATGATAACCCTAATAGCTCGGCCGAGTGCCCAAACTCACACGCCCTCAGCCACGAAGCTGGCTTTAGGGTTTAGGGGTTTTAGGGTTTTCGGGCTTGTAGGGTTTAGGGCTTTAGGGTTTAGTGGTTGTTTAGGTTTTTAGTAGGGTTTTTAGGGTTAGGGTTTTATGGTTTTTTTGGGTTGAGGGTTATAGGGTTTTGAGGGTTTTAGGATTGTTTGGGTTTTAGGGTGTTTAGTGTTTTAGGGTTTAGGGCTTTAGCTTTTTTAGGGTTTTTAGGTTTTTAGGGTTTAGGGCTTTAGGGTTTTTAGGGTTTTGGGGCTTTAGGGTTATTAGAGCTTTTAGGGTTTAGGTTCTTAGGATTTCGACTAGGGTTTAGTTGTCCCGTGTTTGGGAATTCTCGTTGGCAGCTTTAGGCTTTGCACATGGGGCTTGAGGCATCAGGGGTTGAGGTCTAGGTCCAGGTGTCGGGCCGTCAAGGCCATAAACTCTGTGGCTCAGAGTTTTTTGCTTCAATGTACTAACAATTTCGAAATTAAACTTTAGGGTTTTAGGTATTAAAGGGTTTAGGGCTTTAGGGTTTTAGGGTTTTTAAGGTTTAGGGCCGGTTTTAGGGTTTGGGGGTTCTGCAGGGTTTTAGTGCTTTTAGGGTTCAGCTAAGTGTTAAGCCTGACCCTGAACCCTGAACCCTGAGCCCGAAACCCTAATTTGCTTGCATCATGATCATCGAGTTCCCGATTGCTGGATCGCTGGGCCAATTCTACAGGCGTACAACAGCCCTGCCAGATCATGGAGTCGATATGCGATCTGCAGCACGAGGCGAAATGCGATCCGCGGAGGTCACGAGCATCAGGGTCGCCGTTGCATGGGAGGACGGTCGTATACTCAAACGACAATGCCGTCTCTTCATATTGGAACACCGATGATGGTGCTCCCGACGTCGTCATCTTCACGGAGCGTCGAACTGAAGAGCGGATCCCATGAAGTTGACGTGTGGGTCCAAAATCCGGACAACCTGCACTTGGACCCACACGGCAAGATCAAGGACAGAGTGGTCGACAACATGAGCATTATATTTGCGTCAGCCACCCACCCGATCCCCCCCCCCCCCCCCC
>CAJNDV010018380.1:8964-37854 GCA_905221635.1 Symbiodinium sp. CCMP2456 | reverse complement strand
AGTTGCTAGGCGAGCAGCTGCACAGGATGGCCAGGACTCCTCTTCCTCAAGTTGGATTGGGTACTGACAGCAAGCCCAATAAAGCATTGGCATCCTATGTGCAGCGGCTCTTTGCTTCCACAGGTGCTGTTTACACCTCAAGCTTCGTGATCTTGCATGGTGGGGCCCGGGCCTTTAGAAATGATGTGGTTCTGTTCAAGCCAGAGGATGGCTCGCCTGCCAAGTGGGACTGCGGACACTTGCAAGCCCCCTTCAAAATCGATGGCAAAGCCTTTTGCTTGATCCAGATCTACACTTTCGGTACTTACAAGCCGGACAAGTTTTTCGCGACGTGGACGAACGAAGACCGGAGGGTTGTTGTGCCCGTGACAGAGATTCTGACTGCGGTTACTTACACATGCTTGAAGGACGGTGTTCTCACCTTGGTTCCATCGCATTTGAAGTGATGGCGCCGAGCATGCATGCGAATGCAGAAACAATGCGTGCTGCATCTGTTGCCGCAGACGGTGCTTGTTGCAGGGCCGAAATAAGTTCAGAAGCCATGCCGCTGCTCCTTATAAGCCGATGCATGGCTCTGTCAGTCAGAAAGCTTGCCACTGCTCCTTATAAACGGCGATGCATGGCTCTACAAGTCAGAAAGCCGCTGCTCCTTACAAGCCGATGCATGCATGGCTCTATAAGTCAGAAGGCAGGCCGGTATACTCTTTACAAGCCGATGCATCGCTCTAAGTTGAGATGGCTCGGGGCATGCAACATGGTCCTCACGTCTACGTGTGCGATAAATTTTTCCGGGAAAGGGAAATGCACATGTGTATCCGGTCTTTGATTCCATGCTGATTTCAAAAATATTTCGACCTCAAGCCAGATGTTGGCTTTGTCATTTACACATATATGGTGTTTCAAGTGCCATGCAAGCTTCGTTTTGGGTCATACGATCCTCTTGCTTATATGATGTGTCTATCTTAAGTTAACTAGTTAGTATCTCCCGCCATAACTAGTTAGCTAACTATCTTAACACACATAACTAGTTACTAACACCCAGGCCCATAAAAGCAGAGGTCAGGACCTCGTCAGCTGCTGAATCTATCGTGACGCAGATCACCTTTTCTCGAAGATGACGAAGCAAACGTTTTTTGAGTTGTTTCCCATGCTGAGCCGGCTCCTGTCCAAGTGGGCAGCCTGCAAACCTGGAGCAAAAGCGCCTCATCACCTTAGCCGTCGCCAAAGTCAGGTTTCGTGCACCTGTGCCTGGGTTTACTGCCACGCCCATGAAACCGCTCCGGGTCTGCAAGTCATCTGTGACGGCCCTAAAACGGATGGCCTAGCATCCCGGAAAAGGCTTACAGCCGACGCCTTCATGCAAAACCGCTGGTCAATAGACTGTATAGGCTCTGCAACAAGTAGCACATGTGCAGTTCTTTTCGGCTTGCAGGAGGCACGCCTTTGCCAGCATTGGTTACAATCTTTTCGAACTCTTCCTTGGATGGAGCTGCTGCAAGACACGGCTCAGTCTTCACATAGGCCGAAGCAGCCTGTTTGTGAAAATTGCTTTGCTCATGACACCTGAAATTTACGGCTTGCAGGCGCTCGACTTTCGTCAGCTTGTACAGTGCGTAACTGGTTTTGAACCCTGCGGCATGGCAGCACTTGCATCCTACACCCCAAGCAGGCTTGGAAGGTGCGTCCAGCCAGGAGCCAAAACCAGCCATGACAAATCGTTCTTGCTTGCCACTTGGCGCTCAGTCGTTTCCATTCTCTACGGCCGCGTCAGCCGCAGCAGCCCGCCTTTGGCCGAATCAGCCTGTTGTACTAAACAAACTGCTTTTCATGCCTTGAGCCCACCGAGAAACACGCTTTTAGCACCTTGCAAATAACTTTCAGCAAGTAGTCAACCGAGCCTGCGTCGCGTTGCCTAAACCCCAACCCCAGCAACCCTCTGAAATAGCACTCACAGAACGCAAGTTCGCAAAGCTCTAACTGCAGTCGCTCGATGGTCCTTGGTGATGGCATCGACTCAATCAAACCGAAACCTGGCACCTATGATGATGATTCACCTGTCTGCGTTGATGTAGGCAGAGTTAGCGTCATCATCCGCTATCGCGGGCTCGAGCGAATGCTCGCTGTGATCTGGCCCCATTTCGGGAATGCCAGAACGACACACACTTTGGCTCGACACGAACTGATGCGAAGGAAGAGAGACCGGACCAGACGTGACGAAGACAGATTGCAGCAACAGCGAGGAGATCAATGCGAAACAATGCACAGCTTACACAATCAACGATGTCACAAGCTGCAGGTACACAGTGGAGCGTCCCCCACTGCTTCACAGGCATCCGATGAGCGTCTTTGTTAGTGCCGGTCTCATCAGTGCCCCCAGCACCCCCTGCAATAGGAAAATCGCACTGCAGTCGCCATGTACAGGCGTTTACACACACACACACACACACGGGGGGCACACCTATGCACACATCACCGCACGCTGGCTGCAATGTCTGCAAGAGTTTCATGTTACTGCACTTTTCAGGGCGCCTGAGATTGCAAGACCAAAAAAAGGGAAGGAAGCGCTGGAAAGACCCACACAACTGGGCGGTGGAGGCACCTTGAGGTCGCGCGCCTGCGTCCTGCAGCCATGGAGAGAAGGCGAGAAAGAGGAAAAAACGAAAGTCTCCCATGGCTGCTTGCCGGCGGACCTTCGAGGCATTCGCCATTCAGGCAGTGGTTGCACGCCATGCAGGCCATGCATGCTAGAGGCATGCTATCCCCTTGCTATCCCTTCGCCCATCTCTACTCTCAAGCCTGCGAACGAGCAAGTTCGAAGCTGTTGAACTCGCTTATGATACGGCGCTCCCCTAATATCTCGCCTTTTCTCTGCTCGATCAGATCCGACTAGCTGTCCAAGGTGGGCTCAGCCGCAGCTTCTTCCTCCGCAACCTCGGCAGCCTCCTCGGCAGCTTCCTCGGCAGCCTCCTCGGCAGCTTCCTCGGCAGCCTCCTCGACAGCCTCCTCGGCAGCCTCCTCGGCAGCCTCCTCGGCAGCCTCGGCAACCTCCTCGGCACCCTCGTCACCAGCTTCGGCTACGGCTTCGGCGCCGTCCTCATTGGCGTTCTTGGCGGCCGTATCGGCGTCTTCCGTGGCATCCACCGTCAAGACCTCTCCTAGGTTCACCGTCTCAAGTCTCACGTGGAAGCTTTAAGTCTCCCAGCCAGGCCTTCCTCGCCCGCGCCCGCTGCTTGCACCTTCCAGGTCATGGCCGAGCGATGCCGAGCGCAGCAGAGGCAGCCAAAATGTCCAGGCCGCGGACGGACTCTTTGGCAACGGGCTTTGGAATCTCCGGGTTCAATTCCTGTGACGTGACATGTCAAGGGCCCCCCTCATCTATTTTGGGCCTGGGCGGCTTCGGCCTGGATCAAGAAAGGCGTCCCTTGGTTTCCAGCAATGGTGGCCCAGCCGGTGGCGCTGTCCTGAAAGGCGAAGGCATGGACGGCAAACCGCTTGAAGCTGCCGAAAACAAAACGAGGTAACGGAGCAACTCTTCGCCACATGGTGGCCTGGAGGGCGAGGCATCGGACGCGCTGCACATTGGCGCCGTCCTCCTTCGAAGGCCCTGAAAGCTCTCAAACTGCTTTCGAATACGCTCAGCCAGGCACCCACACCTTCCAGTACTTCCAAGACCTCGCCCACCTCTAAGCCTCAGGACAAAGGAGGCTCCCTCTTACACTGTCGGAGTCTGTAATGCAAGATCCTCACGGCGAACGGTTTTGGACTTGATCGAGATGTCTTCGGAAAGCACTGTGCCCTTGCAGCCGGGAGGGCTGGAAATCTCTGCTTGAGACTTGTCAAGAACTGAACCAGAAAAGAGTTGTTGAAGCACAGCTTTCGTCGTGGCCTGGCTTCCGAATCATGGCTTTGATAAGGAAAAGCGGGGAAGCAAGCATATGCTGTCGCCCAGGATCGAGAGATCTCAAGCGAAGGCTTTATTCAAGTTCGTTTGCACATACCGCTGCTGTGTCACGGCACGCGATGCCTAACAGGCACAGCCAAATAGTTCTAAGGCGGTCAACCATAGCTGCGCATGCTTCCGTGCTCGCTTGTGATGTGATGCATGAACGAACTGTTCCAAACCTCTCATCAATAAATTCTCCAACACAACATACGCAGCCGCACAACTAGTTGGTCTGTCCCTCTTGCCGCACCTTCCATTGTGTGATGGTGATTGTGTGATGGTGATGCTCAAGGCAGTACGGAGTTCAAACACTTTGCCCACTTTGCCCCGTCAGACTTTCCTCGGGAGCTCGTGCAAATTGCAAATGTCCCTGCCTTGACGCATTTGAAGTACAACCGGATAAGATCCAAGAATGCGGCCTCGTTCCAAGACGAATAGCCATGCCCGTGCGCAACTCAGCCCAGGCCTTGTCCAACTCTTTGGCACCTCTGGGGAAAGGAGGTGTCGGGCGGCGGCTGCTAGCGTTGTCATGTCATCGTCATGGGCCCGGCGGCACCCAACCCCCAAACCGAGCATCAGCCCCAGCTTCTCAGATAAGCTGATCGGTTGCGGTCCACCAGCGAGCTTTGACGCTGCGGACTTTGCACGAGCAGCTGTTTGTGTGCCGGCCGAAAAGAAACACTTCGCGTGCTCCCTCCAGACGGTACTGTAACCCTCGCCACACATTCCAGTGCTTGAGTCGTGCGCGTGCTTGAATCGCAGTGGTCGAATCGGGGCTAGTGCTCGAATTGACCAGCTCATTCCACTTTGCTACTGCGAGCCAACTGAAGCTCGCAGATTCCGGAAGGGCTCTGCAGAGACCAACAAAAAAATCCTCAGTTGCAGCTGAAAAAAACCTTAGACGCGGCTAGGCTACGACGTGGCTACGACGGCGGCGGCGAGGAGGTCTACGGCAGCGTTAAGGGCGGCACCTGCAACGGAGACAAAGAGCCGCTCGAGCTGCGCGGCCGGGGCGAGGTCCTCACCGCAATCCGCCAGGCAGCACAGCACCGAACAGAAGAAGCGGAGAGGCGGAGAGCACACTGCCTAAGCTAAGCCCCCTTAAAGCACTGAGGAATCCCCAGGATATACATGATATACGGAAAACTGCCGGCCCCACTCCTTCAGGAGCTCCTTGAAGCTCTCCAGCTCCATAGGACCCGCTCCCGCGGAGGCCTCGAACAGGGCCTCCCCGGATTGGCCCTGAGAGCAGAGCAGAACAAGACACGACCAACAGCTCACGACCCACAGCGCCTCCGCACTCATCCGAGCTCGCAGGGCGGCCACCGCACGCGCGCGAAGCTCCAAGGTCTCTGCCTGGGCCTCTCGAGAAGGCATGGAAACCCAAGTCCCCGCCCCCATGTGAGGCCTGCAAAATGCGTGCTCGCATTGCACTGCGCGCGCGCGCGCGCAGTCGCCTTCTTGGCCACCGCTTCCTTGGAGGCCCGCGCGTGGCCCAGGACTTTCTCCAGCTGCACCTGCCGCGAAGACTGGATCTGCGCGCTTCTCCGCAGGCCGCCGCTTTTCGCAGAGGCACCGGGCCTCTAGGATCCGGTGCTGCTCTTGCAAGCGGAAGACCTGGAAAGGGGAAAGGGGAAAGGTGCAGAGAGGGCCGGCCGCATGGGTTTTGCCTCCTTCTTGAGCTTCGGCTCCCGCTCGAAGGGCGGGAAGCCTTGCGTGGCCTCTCAGAGCAAAACGGCAAGGAAGGTGCAGAGAGCGCCATCCGGCGCCTCTTCCAGCTGCCGTGAGATGGCGTCCAGCATCTCTCGCACCTCTCCCAGGCACCGCACAGCACGGGCACGGGCCCTCCAACCGGCGCGCCTCTTGGCCCTCGCTGTCGGCCTTCTCCGTGCCTGCTCTCACAGCCTCCGAGGAGGCGGAGGCCTCCCAAACACGACGCAGGCTAAGCCCAACCCAGTCCCCCCCCTCACTGCGCTCCCCCACCCCCCTCGCTGCGCTTCGCTGCGCTGCGCTGCGCTGCGCTTCGCTGCCTCCAGGGACTTGAGCTCCTCGGAAACCTGCAGTCATCGGCTGCGCAAAGCTCTGCCAGGGCCAGCGCGGCCCCGGCGTGACCGCCGAGAAGCGGTTCAGATTCCGTGCCTGCTGGAGCTTCAGCTTTCCATCCTCGAACTGGGCAGTGATGACTTCCACCATTTCTTGGACCTCCGCGACGACAGCGACTGTGACAGCAACTGCGACAGCAACGACAGCGCACGCGACCGCCACACCCGTGCTGGCGCCTTGAGCCGTTGGGCTTCGGCCTCCCGTTGCTGCTCCTCTTCTGCAGCCCGCCTTCGTGAAAGTGATGGACACTTCCCTAAACACCCTGTTCTGAGAACGCTTCTCTAGCGCGGAACGACATCGTGTCATATCGTGTCGACGAGGTCCCACTCTCACCGAACCACCGGCTACCAGGCTGGAGCTCTGCTGATGCGCTTTGGGCCTCCGCCTCCGTTCGAACCTCACCTCTGCTAACTGCCATGAGCTTGTTTCTGCTGCAGATATGCTTCTGCTGTCTGGACGTCTTCTGGCAAGTGTCACTTCAGCACTCGGCTTAACAACTTCGAACATGTGTCGGCACTGCCAGTTCCTGCACCCTCAAAAGTAGAGCATGGGGAGAGTTGCGTATCTACCAACAAGGACGTACGGCAGTTACGGCAGCAGCGCCAGCTTGCCAAAGACACAGTGGTGGGGACGTGGTGACTGGGCCCGAAAAGGCGAGGTCGGGCCGCCCGCGCGCCAGGCCTGGCGCGAGCCTCGCTCTCGAACTTGGCGATGCCCACCTGAAGCGGCGGCTCCCAAGAGCGGCGAGAGCGGCACGAGCGGCAAGCGCTCTGAGCGCTCTCCGATCTCCGCGCCTTCTGCCGCAAGCGCAGGAACTTCTCGAAGGTGACCGGCTCCAGCCTCCCAACATTTGAACGCTTTGAGCCCCTTTGAGGCAGGACCGTGAGGCGCGTGCACTCGCAGGATGCGGCTCAGCACCTCGCCAGACCTAACGATGGAAGTCGGAGAAACCATCGGTAGGAAGGGCACAAACGTCGAGATCATGACAGCTCCACCCCGTTCTCCCTTGCGTAAGCTTCCACCTGCGAGCAGATCTGCGAAGCGAGCTGGGATCTCTCTGCTTTGACCCATCTGCGGATTTTTTCGGAGTCGCTCCTCGGCGCAACTCAGCTGCCCATCGCCGTCCGCGTCGTGCCTGCGCCAGGCACTTGGCCGCTTACAAACGGCACGACAGCACAGGCTTTTTTGGCCTCTTGAAGGCAGCCATCCAGTCCTGCAGTGTCGACATCGATCCAAAACTTGGCTCCCCGCTTGCACAACAAGGCGAAGACATCAATGTGTTCGAAATATAGATTCGATGCTTTGGCACCGAACATGTCGGAGGTTTAAGGAGACTGCAAGGTTCGCAACTGTTGGCAGCGATCACCGGTGCCTCCCGATCTGTCAATGCTTGAAATGTATGTGTAGCTCCTACTGGACGGTCGTTGGCGTTAGCCTTCACAGGTGTCCGCTCAGGCCGACGGGCAATCGTCGGTCGTGCCGCACGTCCCCTTGGAAAGGTTGATGTTTGCGAACTCCCTTGATCGGCGGGGCATTCTGAAACTTCTGGAAGCCCAACCGCTCGGCCAAAGGGCGAATGCCTACGCACTTATGTCTTCATCGCCTTCGATTTTCTCGTTCAAGCGAGAAGACGAATCGATGTAGATCCTTCGATCACGCTGTATACGCGGTTGCCAACCTGCGATGGAAGGAAACTGCACTTCCTTCCAGTTTGCATGCTTCGCTTCGACGACTGATGAGGGTCGATAGCATCATGCCAAGACCAGCGGCACTCGTTGGACAAGGTCACAACCTCAAACTGTCCGGTCGCTCTTTGCTCGAGATCTCGAGGCATCATCCATATAGCGTCATAGAATGTCGAACAATGCCATTTGATTTTTGGAGGGGTCCCTAGGCCCCTCGCTCGCTGCCGGTGCTCACCCCTGCCAGCGTACGTCCCCAGCTTCGTGACAGGCTTTGTACCACTTCGAAGCGTGATCGGAAGAGCTTCAGAACCGAAGCGGGCTTTCTTGCTATCACATCCGGTCACCTAACCTTTGGCCATTGCCACAAACAGGAGTGCCCCTGTGCCCCTCTGCAAATGGCCGCGTGCTGGGCAGGGATGCTTTGCGCTTGGAAGCCGATTGCGCTCCGGCCTTCTGCTGCCGGCAGCGGGTGCGCAGCGAAACACCCCCGCCCCGCTTTGAGTCGCTTGCTCTCCGAGAGGCGAATCAAATCCGCCAGCAGATGGAGTTCTTGTGCCTCGTAGCCAGTTTGCCGTCACTGCGTGTTGGATGCGCAAGGCGGAGTGTTGAGCGCACAGAAGAAGCCGATGCTGCGGAGGGATCCGGCGGTGGGGGTGAACTCAGCCGGGAAGACGGCTGAGCGGCTGTTTGGGCCGTTAACCACCCTTCTTTAACAAAAGTCAATTCGATGGAATGGGCAGAGTCAGATCTTATCAGTCGACAAGACGAATCGCTCTCGCTGTCTCGATATGCTGGCACTGCTGGCTAGACCAGGCCGGTGCGTTGAACATCGCGGCACACGGAGCGTATCATTAAACCGGAACTTTACTTACCTTCTAATGCCTCTGCTCTCAGAACCCTTGGAAACCTTCCCAGATCATCTTCAGGACCAGTCTTCAACTTCAACCTGGCTCAAGCTTGTCCGCAAACCTTTACCTGGCAGCAAGCCGTACAAGAATGTGCAGAATGTGAACAGGGTTAACTTTCCAGTTGCCAGCATTGATAGGGCTTCGCTTAACATGTTGCGTAGACCCAGGACTTGAATGCTCAATAGCCCTTGAAATACGTGCAATCTCGTGCAATGCGTACATCATGCTAGCAGGAAACCTGCCCTCATGACTCAGATGTGCCAGCTAGGACTTGCGCCAGGCGCCGCGGATTTGTCCCCTCAGTCCCCTCCTCTCTTGCGAAAGCCGGATATGTGGCTCTCCGCGGCTCCTGGTCTTGCTTCAAAGCGGCCGCTCGTCGCAAGCCACGTCCTGCACAGAGAAGGCCAAGGCGAGGGGCGAGGGGCGAGGGGCGAGGGGCGAGGGGACCCCATACGGCCGGTTGCAAAAGCAATCCGCCTCGGGTCTCCTCCAGGGTCTCAGTGCACCTGCCACAAAACCCACGAACGACAGTTTTGGCATGCTAGGCCGAAGTGGCTCTCCGTGGGAAGGAGTCGACACTGCCACTCTCTGACTCTGCAGTTGTGTCTAGCACGCATTCAGGAATGCCAATTGGGCTTTAGAGGCTTCAGGCGAATCGAGCAGCGAGGTGGAGTTTTTGAATGGAGAGGCACTCCAGTTCGCTCTCTCTCGCTCTCTCTCGCTCTCTCGCGCCGTCCGCCTCTGCAGGCTCCGGTGGGACTGCTGCAGCCGGCCCGTCAAATCGTCCACCTAAAAAAAAGAGAAGAAAGAGAGGGAAGAAAGAGAAGAAAGGGAAGAAAGAGAGAAGACGAGAGAGAGAGGAAGAAAGAGAGAAGAGAGAAAGCGACACTCACCGGCCTCGCGCTTCACGTGCCGGGCACCCTCGCCGGCGCCCATGGCCTCCTTCTTCACCGACAGCAAGCGCTCGGACCTGCGGCCGCCGAAAGCGAAAGCGAAGGCGAAAGCGGCTCCGCCTCTGTCGCTTGCGGCCCGGGGCCCGTGCCTGTCCAGGAGACCCTTCGCGTCCTCCAAGTGCTTCTGGGCCTCCTGCACGGCCTCCGCGAAGCGAACTTCGCGAAGCTTCGCGAAGCTTCGCGGTTCGCGGAGTTCCGCGGCCAATGCCCCCGGCATTCCCCCGGCCTGCAGGATGTCTTCGGGGGCCGCCTCGGCATCGATGCCCCGCTGGCACGCCGCGGTGCTGGCGTCCTGCGCCTGGGTCACCCGGGCCTCGGCCGCAAAAGCGAACAGCGCAGAGAACTCCCCGACTCCGCTCCGTGCTTTGCAGAGGGCCTCCGTGCTCTGGACCTCCGCCGCCGCCTCTTTCAGGAGCTGCTCCACGCGCGCCTTGGCTCCGGCCCCACTTTGAGCATGCGCGACCCATGGCCCCATGCGCGCCAGCTCCATCTGCCGCCGCCGCTCTGCTTCCTTGCAAAGGCTCCGACTCCAACATTAAAAAAAGACGACCGTGACGGCCACGACCGGAGCATTCAGGATCACAGTCCAAATGCATTCCCCCAAGCACTGTCGGGACTCACGACCCCGGCCCTTTACCACACGACCCTTAGCTGGCGGGCTTTCTCCCAAGCACCGCTGCTGGGATACGATCTTTTCGGGGCCAGAATACATCATATCCGAAATTTACAATGAATCCAGATCTCGCTGTTGACAATAGAGGACGCAAGCCACAACTGACGTGTTATCAGCCTGTGCGGGGAACAAAGAGACATTGCGGTTAGCTTTAAATGTAGTTTAAATGCTGAAAAGCCCATCTTTGTCGGGATCTTGGGGGCGTCCTCGCGTTGCTTCAACTCCTCGGCGATGCGCTTCTGGACCTTTCAGAAGTGAGAAAACACTGCTTCTGCCACACCCTTGTGCCTGGCACCTGCGTGATGGTGTGCTGCATCTCGTCGTTAACGCGGTCCCGCAGTGCTCCCATGGCCTAGAAGGTGCGACATGCTAAGGGTTCACATAATGTCTGCCAAATGCACCAGAAAGGCTTACTTTGTCCGCGTCACTGTACGCTACCGCGCTACGGTTGCTGCTATTGACTGCCACTGTGCCTGGAAGTTCGAGGCAGCTGCTTTGTCCAGATCGGCCTGGCACACTTTGCATGGCTTCGCAGAGTGCTTCCGAGACGTTCCGCCTGCCTGGAGACCTTTCAAATTGTCAGGTGTCGCATTGCCTTGGTCGTGCAAGCCGCTGCCATGGGCGGATGTCCCCCCTTCTTGAAGGCTCGGGCGTAGCTTCTTGAGCACCTCACGCACGTTGTTCGCTGCCTCCTGTACCGGCGACGTGCAGGTTGCACCACATGGAAGTGAGAGCAGGAGGGAGGTTTGTGGTGGTGTCCTCCTGCTTTCTCTCCTCCTCCTGGCGCCGCCTTCGGGCCTCTGCCTCCCTGCGGGCCTTAGCTCATCCAAACTGTAGTAGTAGTAGTAGTAGTAGTAGTAGTAGTAGTAGGAGTAGGAGTAGTAGTAGTAGTAGTAGTAGTAGTAGTAGTAGTAGGAGCAGAAGCAGCAGCAGCAGCAGCAGCAGCAATAGCAGGCAGCTGCAGGCAGCTTGTGTGGTTTTGCTTAGAGCCATAAACCACGCCGTAAGGCAAACACCCAACTACCGCACCCTGGCTGTGCCGGCAAGTTGGTGTGTTGAGCCCGTGGTTCCCGAGTCTCCGAACCCGTGCACTGCACGCTTCGCTCTGCTCCAGCAAAACGCCCGCTCGCCTTTCGTCGGCGTGCTTGACCCCGGGTAACGTAAGCTAGGCCCACTTAGCTTCAGCTTTCCCAAAGGCCAAAGGTTTAAATGAGCCCTTTCCAGTTGTGTTCTGGGGAGCAGTCGAGGATGACTCGCTAAGAATGGGGGGCGAATGGAGCGGAACGCCGACCCCAAAATCGCAGTGGCGGCGCAGCAGTGGGCGCTGTCGGCGCGGCGCGCGGCGGCCCTCCGCTGAGTCCCATGACGAAGGAGGAGGCGAGAACGGCGAGAAGGAGAAGGAGAAGGCGAAGGCCAGGAATGGCTCTGGGGCTTCCAGACGTGGACACGCGAGCTTCGGAGTGCCACATTGAGCGGGGTCGCAGAGTCCGAGATGGAGTAACAGAGTATGAAGTTGGAATCGAGATGGCTCCGGGCTGCAAAGACGAAGCTGTCAGCACCGCCAGTGGGCGAGGCCCAGTTCTTAGCAGCGTACCAGCGGTGCGTCTCTGTCACTCAGCGGGTCGTGTGGAGGCGCGTCCGTCGAGTGGCTCGGGGCCTGCCTCCCAGCGCTGTGTCCGCGTCGCCGTCGAGATCTCGACCAAAAATCCAGTGGAAGTCTGAGCGAGTCGCAAAGAGCCAAAGAGCTGCGGCCAGCTCTACCCACGCGCCACAGCCACAGCCTGCGGTGCCGGATGCGAAGGACCGCGCGGCTGAGCTGAGTATGAAGGAAGAGAAGTCTGTCTTCACCTTCAATCTCGGGATGATTCGCCCGTGTTCAGCGACGGTGACTCCGCTTTCCCAGGAGTCGAAGAATGTTCGCCCGTACCTTTAAGAATACACGTCACCTTGGAAGCCAAGCATAACGGAGAGACGGTGGTCTTTGACCAGCTGCCCTGGACGCTTCCATCTGACGAGGCGAAAGCCCATGAAAGCGCGAGCTCGCTATGATGGAGGGAGAAGCGGAGCACGCCTTTCCAGGAGTTCCAAGTGAGCTGGACGCCGCAGGGCTGTACGAGTGCCAAAAGGACTTGCGTCACGATTATCTGCAGAAGATAGAGTCTTTCCTCCGCGATGACGTGTGGCGCGATCGTAGGTGCTGGCCGTTGCGGCCTTCACCCGTCGTGAAGCAAGAGTTTCACGGTGTGAGAATTGGTCTGAAGCCGCGCTTGCAAGTACTGGTAGTAGTAATTACAAGAACCAGTACCAGTACCAGTACTAGTGCTAGTGCTAGTACGAGTACTAGTACTGGTACTGGTACTGGTGCTAGTGCTCGTGCTAGTGCTAGTGCTAGTGCTAGTGCTACTACTACTACTACTACTACTACTACTACTACTACTGGTGCTAGTACTAGTACTGATTAATACTGCTGGCACTAACCGTCCTGTTTTGCATTGGTACAGGCACTTGCCACTCCCTTGCCAGCAACGCCTGCCCAACGTGCTCGGCGGTGTTAAGTAGTCGCTATTGCCCCACTCCCCGCCAAGAGCGATGCAACCCCGTGCGTCATTGATTGATAGCGCTGGTGCCGCAGCTACGAGCTCCCAGTGATCATGCAGACCATGCTCAGGGATTCAAGCGGCCGCCCAAGATTTTTATGGTGATACACCGCCGTTTCTTTCCCCGCACGGAACTTTCACGTTGGGTCCCGAGCCTGCTCCCGTTGCTGCTCTTCCTCACGCTGCCGACGCCGCCGCGCTTCCTTCAGGCGTGGCGAGTCTCGGCCCCCTGTCCCTGAAAAGTTCCGGGGCCTGGCCTCCCGCTGCCGCCGCTCCTCCTCCTCACGGCGGCGCTTCTCCTCGCAACATCTGCATGTATCGGCTGTACTCTCCCACATCTCCCGCCTCCTCGCGCTTGTCCCGGAGATCACGCTCCCGGTCCCGTGGGTCCCGGCGTGGGGCACCTCGAAGAATGAACCTTTTCTTCGGTTCAAAAAAACTGCGGCTCCCGGCCTACGCTGATCCGCAGCTTCTCGTCCACCTTGCCGTCCCAGGGCACCTCGCAGCACTCGCAGTCGCGAAAAAAAAAGGCAGAGGCCGGATGCGCCGGAGTGTGGCCTTCCAGTTGGAGGTTGGAGGCATGGCGTTCTCGCGGCCCAGGTTACCGGCATTGTAGGCCCAGACTTGGTCCCCGCCGACCTTCGGGCCTCAACACAGTCGACGTGTAGTACACGTCGCTTCGCCGCACCCTGAACTAAAATCGGGCGCTGGCCGAACCACCAGCCGTTGAAGGAAGGCCCGTCGCCTTGGCAGTCCACATCGCAGACCGTCGCTGCGTGGATCTCTTCTCAGCCATCTTACGTTCGTCCCAGTAGTAGATCAAGACCGTCACACTTCCCTGAGGTCCCTCCTGAGACAGGACATTCACACAGCCCAGGACTTCTGCGCTGAGGCGGCCTTCTTGTAAACTGGCTTCCCGTGGTTGGACTCCTTGGTGTTGTACAAGCCTGGACCGTCGGACCGTCGCGGACTGCGTCGGACTGCGACGGACTGCCTTGGATGATGTTCGACACCGTCTCGTTGCTGCAACCTGAAACGTGGATCGTCGGCTCTGGCCTCAGGCTCGACGGCTCTGCAAAGCAAGGACTCGCTCGCCAAATTCGCCAAAGACACGCGAAGCCGGACACGGAGGCAGGCGGTGGTACGGCAGCACCTGCCAATCTTCAAGTCAAGTGATTTCAAGTGCACCTCCCAATGAGCATCAACTCGACGCCAAGAGAGGACAAGTCGCCACTCCGCCGATCGGGGCCTCCACACAGTTCCACTTGCACAGGAGCCGGCAGAGACAACGCTATGCCCGCAGACCCGGCTGCACCCGCAGAATGCACTCTGTGCGAGAGCTGGCTTTGAGACTCGGACCTCGAGGTGCCGTGGCGGGGCCCCCGCCCCCGCCCCCGCCCCCGCCCCCGCCGCCGCGAGGAGCGTGGGCCGCTGGGTGAGCGTCTCCGGGATGGCCCCTTTGCAAAAGGCAGAAGTGAGAGCGCTGCCCCGGATGCCCCGGCCCCGGTGCCGGCCTGGCATCGCGACGACGGTCGTTTGGAGGCTCTCGGCGCTCGCCTCCAAAGACTCGACAGGCAACAGTACAGAAGGAAGCCGACGCCCAGTCCTCGTCGGTCACCTGGCCGTTCGATCCGGTCCGGCAATCGGTCCGGTGGACCACGTTCCTGACTTGACGAGCCCCGCGAACCACCGAGGAGCTGTGCACATGTCTCAGAGCGTGGCCCGGCGGTCACGATCGTCTCGATCGGCTGGACCTCTACCATAGCCTGGCTGCCACACGTTGCAGCTCACCCCACTGCCCTTTGCATCCGCCTCCAAAGCGATCGCCCCCTTTACCTTCAATGACTTGGCATCTGCGCTGTTCTCCGTACGCGGTCTCTGGGCCCAGCCTTTGCCTTTGGAGCCGCTCTGGCCGTACATGGCAACGCAAGTGCTGCAGTGTGTGGACAAGCTGTTGGGTCTTTCAAGTCTGCTGGGCTGGAGGTCTGAAATGTGCGCGACGGCACTTTGCTACCGCACTACCTGGGGCATGGATGGGCCTTTCGCGTCGAGGGCGCAGCGACGGCACACTTGAACCGCCGATTCCGTGCTCTGCGGACTTGCCAGCGGCAAAAACACAGGACTGCTTGTTTTGGCAGGGGCCCGAAAAGCTCGAGTGCGACGAAGCAGCTACGCATCGCATCTCATCGTCCGCGGTACTTGGTCACCTTGGCCTCGATCCGGGATCAGCATGACACATCTACACCCGCAGCCTGACTGAAATCTGAAAGCCGTTTTGGATCTGTTTGTGTATTCTGCCAATGGAGGGCCCAGTGCTACCAGACATACCTGACGATTGCATTCTTCTTGCAGAAGTACTGCACCGCCAACTTCGACGTCTCACAACAGTCTTTTGAACGCCAGGCTTTGTCAGGAGTCTTACGGGCGTTAAGTGCATGATTGTTCCATGTTGCGGCCTGTACATCTGCAGGCTTCATGTGATGTCATTTATCGTACTTATTCTATATCTCATGTCCTGCTCGAGCTGTTTGCATATGTTAACCACTCTCTCCCAGTGCGGAGGCTCAAGCAGTTGGTGTGCCAACCGCTCGTTTACCGATTCTCACGCATCAGCGAGGCGTAACCGGCATCGTAAATTCGCCTCGGCCTCGGCCGAAGTTATCCCCTCCCCAGTGACCCACCTCCCTTAACGAAGCCCAATCCCGTGGAAAGATAAAGGGGCGCAGTTCTGATCTCGGATGGATCTAGAAGCTTGCCCGTGCACTTGGACAACAAGTTGGCTTTGACTGCGTCGCAGAACGGGCTAGTGTTTTGAAACCACTTGAGATACATGTAGATGTGCAGCCATGCCGTTGCACGAACGGTATACCGTAAGAGTCTACACAGACAAACTCTTTTCACTCTAGGGCCAACGGCGCTTGGTGGTCTCACATGTGTTTCACACGTATCTTATCGTTGCTTAGGGCTCGTCCCATAAGTGGACTTTGCCTATACACGGATCTTAGCACCTTGCCTCGAGGTTTGTGTGTTGCACCGAGGAAAATTCATCTTGGTACACGGCATCTCCCGCCCCACTGCCGAGAAGCTTCTTTCTCATAGCATGCGGCATGTGGGTTAAACACTTGATGCAACACCCGTGTTTATAGGCGGAACAGCCTGAATGCACGTGCACTTTCACTTGAGCCAAACGACGGTCAATAGGCATAAGCAAGCTATACATCTTACACAAAATACACCCTTGCGCATCAAAGCGCGACGGTAGAGCGACCGACCCGTTAGGGTGGTGCCGAGAACGTTGACAGACCACTTCATTTCTAACGAAACGGGTGCTTACTCTTCACTCTGAGTACCATCCCGTTAGGGAGGTGATGCATGTTCCGGCAGGAAAGGCCACGAAATGAAAAGGGTCAAGCCATCAATACTGCCGCTCTCGACGACCTGTGCGGTGGTTGTAGATCTCGTGGTTCCATCCGGATTAGTACCACGTGAGATGGCGGCGAATACTGCCCTTGCTCCATTCTGCCCGCCTCGCAAGAATGGGGTCGGTGAGGTCTCCTGCCGCATCGTATCCCATTCGGGTAGAGCAGTCCTGCCGTCTGCAGCTGTTGGAAGAATGGACAGCTGTCTGACGGGTTCGCACCGACGATATGATTCGGCCCAGGCGCCAGCCGGGCGATTCAGTTTGGCCACGGTGTCCGCTGTAGGAGATAAAGCTGGAGCAGCCGCCTCCGGCGCTGAGGTGGTGAATGCTTCGCTTCGCCAGATGCCATTGTAGACCAATCGCGCTCGTCAGAGCTGCGTCCATGTCTTGGAGCTGGAGTTGGAGCACTTGGCGGCGCAGGAGGGCGGACTGCTGCGCAGGTGTAGATGTGGTAAACTGGTAAACCGTGGTGTTGTACTTGCTGTCGGCCTGCCTCTGTTGGTTGATGATCTTGGGCCGGATACTGGGCGCGGTGCTTTGAACTCTTTCTAGGCCGCACGCGTTGCCTGTGGAGGCCAGATGACGGCTGCAGATCAATGACATTAGTCTGCCGGCCCTCTTGGGCGGCGAGCCTCCAAACTCTGTCGGGCTCAGCAACAACTGCAAGGGTTGGTGACTTCCGTCAACGCAATCAATCTCGACCGCGAAGCGACACACAACAGCTCTCGCCAAAGCTCGCCCTTTTTGGTAGATGGCACAAACCCAGTTATAGCCTGGAGATTGTTGCTGGCCTCAGGCTAGCCATCCCCAGGCAGACGCCTAGCTCGCGATAGAAGTTATCTGAGTGCGCGAGTAGCCGGTCCAGGATTTGCCACTTGAGCTCTTCCACAAATCTACCCTCAAGTCGAAGCTTCAGAACTCCTCATTTCTGAGATCATCGGCTAGCTGGTTATGAGGTCTCTCCGTATCCACCGCAGCTGTAGCTCACAGTTTTTGTGGGATCGACGGATACTTGGTCGTCATGGCCTTCTTTAGGATGGCCACTCGCGAGGTTTTCCTAGCCTCGCCACCCAGAGACGTATCCCGACCAGGGTCGCTAGCAACACTAGCGCAGCTATCACCTTTTTCGGGTCAGCTTTGGCAAATGCCTCAGGTGCCCAGCTCCTATCCACTTGTAGTGAGGACCAGAAAGCCGAGTTTTCCATCCCAAGAAGCCCCCTATCCATTGTGAAGAAGCTCAAAGTGGCAGCCAGCCGCACTGGTCGTTGCTTTCCCAGCAAAGAAATAACACAAGGGTTCCCTGCCTCCCCTTCGCCCCTATCCCCAAGGCCTCGAGGTCGTCGGCATACAGGAGCCAGCCACCATCTTCCCCTTCACCAGAATCGTCTCATCATCCCTGAGCCAAGTCCAGGACGGGTCATCAGCATAGCCTCGTTTAGATCGTGCCCATTTTGCAGAAACCCCCGTCCTGCAAATCCTCAGCCCCGTCGCTTTGGAAGCACCGAGGTCCCAAGCCTCTCTTAGCGCTTCGCCCTCGGGCTCGTTGATGATGTAGCCCAGTTAGAGAGGCGGGCGCACCACCTCCCGCCTGGTCGGCTTGAGCACGTCGCCCCAAATTTGTGGAGGTGGAGCGCCACCGATCTCAGCCCCTGCTCGACTAACTCCTGGCGGTCGGGCCACTGCCACATGGTAGCCGGTCTGCAACCTTTGCGAGGGTGGGATCCACGGCTGGGGTCGCTTAGCACACAGAGAGCGGCGTCCTGAATTGTCTCTCCTTGACCGCCACGTCCTTCCAAAAAGCGCAGTGGAAGATGTGCTTGCCAAATGCGGCTCTTGAACCCAAACACCGGGCGGCGCCTGCACTTGAAAAAGAGATCGCGTGCGTGCCGAGACAACCATCTCACCCTGTGGTGAGTCCGCTGACCCTGTTGCGGCAGCCTTCAAAACTACAAGCCCTGATGTCTGGGGATTTGGCGCCAGGCCTGCCCGATTTGCCGCTGCCCTTGGCAGTGGAGAGCAACTTTCTTGGTGGGCTGCTGCATTTTGTCGCAGTACTTCTCCCAGGAATATGAGATATGTGAAACTTCGTTCACCGCGAGAAGAACAGGGAACGGATTAAAGGCGCTACTGTAGATGCAACGGGGAAGACCAGTGAGTCTTCCCCTGTCCGAGGTGTAGCCCTTTTCCGCTGCCTTTGGCATTTTGCTGGGCTTGCTTTAAGATCTTGCTCTCAGCCATGTCCAGCTCGTTCTCCATGCCAAATCCCACAGATTTGACGTTAATAAGGAACCATCCGGCGGCGTAGCCCTGAGCATTGCGTTCAGCTCTGGGCTGACTTCCAGTGTGCCCTCCACCACGCTGTCTTTTTCATAGTAGTACACCCTGTGGCCTGGTCGTTGAACTCGCGGGTGTCCGAGGGCTGCATGATCGTGAGGGTGCGCCACAGGATCACGATCTGCCCGAGCGGTGTAGACGTCATCTCCCAGTGCTTGTTGTAGACGGCGAGAACCACGCGCAACGGATCTCCAGCTTGCGTTGGAATTGCGGCGAAGATGGCGTGCAGCGAATATGGTGATTGGGAACCGCAGTCGACTGGTCGCGGTATAGCAGTGTACCCGATCCTCCGCCGTAGCACTGCATGAACTGGCGCCGCAACTCCCACGACCTCAACTGCAGAATGGCCAGCGTGGACCAGTATATATTCTCGCCTTCAATTCATAGCGACCCAGCCTTTTACGAAGTAAAGAAATACCAGAAAGAAGTAATGAAAGTGGATGATACGAAAGAAGACCTGTATTTTGAAGGGTTCAACCCATGCGGCCTTCGCCTGCGGGTGGTGTACTCGGCTCCACCTGGAGTGCTCCCAGGTAGCAGTACTGACAGGAGTAGCTGCGCTGGACCAAGAACTGCCTCTGGTCTGGGCTCATAGAGGGGTCCCAGCCCGTTGTAACCACCAGCAATCCACTAACACGCTTTGCTCTCCGAGGCCAACCATTGCATGCTGTCCTGCGTCCTGAGTATGCGATCATCCAGCTTGACGAGGTTAAAGACCTCAGGCCGAATGACTTAGTAGTTGCGGATTGTGTCCAGAACCTCCGCTCGGGTGGCGAGCGGTGTAGCCAGGTAGTCTGCCACTGCTCGACTGTTGTTGATAATCACGCCAGCTTGGGCTGCAGTCATGTGGTACGAAGCCTTTCTTTCCACGGGGATGGGCTGGAAGAGGTGTGCTCCCCATGGCGGGCTGCTCCGGGGCCGTTGCGTTGCTGAGCCCTCCATGTCCACGTCTGCCTGCGGTGTAGCCAGGGAGCTGACAGCTGTGCTCGGGGTTCCTCTCTTCTGGCGGTTGGACAACCACATAGCTTGCTGAGCCTGATACGCCACGTGCGCCGTCATGCGCCTCTGCTCCTGCATGAAGGAGGTGGCCTGAATGAGCTCCTGCTCCCTGGCTGACTCGTCCGCCATGCTTAGCCAGCAAAATGCTGGCAAAGTCTTTTCAGCTACCGAAATGAAGGTGAAACCTGCCAAAATTAGCGACCATGATTTAATCATAGATCCAACCATCATGCCATGCACCATGCGAAACTGAGGGCCGAGACGCCTGGGTTTAAGGATTAGGGTTTAGGTAGGGTTTAAGGATTAGGGTTTAGGGTTTAGCGTTTTGGGCTCAAAATTAGGGTTTAAGCACTGGAGACAAAGAACTAGGTACGTAAGGGTACTGAAGCGGTACTGTAGACAAAGTTCTTCGGAGGTTTATACTAGGCAAACAGAACTTACTAAAATGGAAACAAATCAGAAATACTGGACAGGTACAATAAAGGTACTGGACAAAGATTTTCGATATGTTTCAGATTGGGAAAATCAACAAATTAAAGTAGGGTGCGGGCGCACGACGCGCCACGTTGCGTTCGTACTGAGAATGTGCGCGAAACTAGGGGTTTTAGCACGATTCCTTCCAAAAACAGGTTTGTAGGACATCACGGAAACTATTTCATTTTTACGATCAGCAATATCATCAGCAGCATCATCAGCATCAGCGTCGTCTTTATCATCAACATCAGCATCACTCTAATCTTAGACATGTTCATCATTGTGTTTATCAACATCATTATCCCCGCCATTAGAATTTTTATCGTTTTTCATCATAGTAATCTTCATCATAATGACCCTGATCATGAACATAATCATCGTCGTTACCATCATCAACGTTTTTATCATCTTAAGCGTCTTCATCATCATGACGACCGTCATCATTGTTTTTACCAACATCATTATCACTGTGATTAGGATTTATCGTTTTTCATCATAATAGTCTTCGTCATAATGATCATGATCGTGATCATCATCACCGTTACCGTAATCAACATTTCTATCATCTTAAGCATCTTCATCATCATGACGACCGTCATCATTGTCATTATCATCAGCATTCGCAGCACGGTTTCCAGCTCCAGAGGAAACCCACGCGAAGCCACCCAGCTCTGCCGGCAACGCCACTGACGACAGCCGCAGGATGATGACGGCTGAGAGCGTCAGTGCAAGCCACGAAAGCACCATCCCGCCGGCTCAACAGCAGCAAAAACCTTGGAAATGTGCTGTGCAAACACTAAGAACGCATGAAGACGCGTAGCGCCCTATGCGCCCGATACCAACTGGTTGGAAGGCACACGAGGCACCTGATGTGGTAAGGCTGTGTCGGTAGAACCTGAAATTACCAATTGTGTCGGTGGTACCTGACACTGAAAACACCAGAAGTACCAACAAACCAACGTCCATTTTGTTCCGGGCCAAAGTCCCTTGCCTACTCAGGCAGCAAAAGTGAGACCGTGGGCACGAAGGGCGGCTTAAAATTGGCGGGTTCTGGCGGCTTCCTCGAAAATGCATTGATTTTGCTCACCTGAAGACACATATTGAGTCAAGGATCGGAAAACTTATTTCCCCAAATTTACTTGTTAGTTGCCAATCTCGAACGTTTTCGCGGAGTTGGGTTTATAGCTGACTTGCCTGAGGGGATCCTCCTCACCAGTTCTCAAAGCATGGCCAACCAGTTTGATACGCTTATTCCCTCGCACCAACTCCGAGAACAACTTGATTTCGTTGCTGTTGGGTTTGTGTTTCTTCATTTATTTTTTCGTTGTTCGCTTTCCTTAATACAACGTCATTCGTGTTTGCTCGGCTCACATACGTACTATCTAGCCCTAGGATCCTTCTAATTCCTCTCGACAGAAACGCATTGATTTTCTTCTGCATCGCTTGCGTTAGATGAACAGCTTCTAAGCCATATAGAAGTTTGTTTCTGATGATGGCATCATAGTTCATGGCAACGTAACAGCATTTCCCCTATGGAGGCGTAACCCGAATTGTGCAGACACTGCTTCTGCTTCGTGTAATAAATTATTGGCAGCTTGTGTGTTGGTACTGATGAGCGCATAGTAAATTCTATCGAAATCTATTCCGGCAAACCTGGAATTCATCGTGCGCTGATTTATATTACAGCTGATGTCGTGGTCTATGACAAACATTACTAACACGAATAAGTAAGGAGACAAACCGCATCCTTGGCGAATGCCTGATCCTTGTTGTGTTATAAGCGATTTCCCATACTCATCCTCAACAAAGAAGCGGGGATTACTGTGGCAATCCATTATTACATCGATGAAGTTCGGGGTAAGTTTTTACACCACCAAGCACTAAGGCTCGATTTGCATGGTTCATCCAGTTGAACAGTTCCATTATAAGGCCATCGGGTCCTGGTTCTACGTCATACTCATCTATGAGGAACGGGCCTGTGTTGAACAGTTCTTCTGGATCGTGTATCTTTTCCAACCTTTGAATTCTCATAGTATTGTCGCTGTGCCAATGCTTTTGCTCCAAGTATTTAGCTATGCTATTCTGCCCTATCCTTAGGAGCCACATGTTGACCGTTATCATCTTTCATTTGCATAAAACGTTGTAAAGCTAACTTTTTCATTCCTTGAATTCCTTGTCACTTCTCTCTTTGATCATCTAGCTTGACGAGACTATTCATAAGAGCATCTCTTTATCTTTCTTGGCGTTCTGTTTGATTTCTTCTGACAACAACTTCGTTTCGTCGATTCTCCTTTCTCCCATGCAATTTCTGTGTTAGTTCAGGAAGACAACAGCTCAGTTTGTCGTTGGAATTCTCCCATTCTGAGTCGGTTGGCTGCCGAAACTTAGCCGCTCCTGGACGGACTTGCTTTCCACTGCTGCCCGTTCATCTTACTGCGACATTGCTTCCACTATATACTGATCAAAAGGGAAACGCAACTCATTCCTAGAACTTACATCTTTACAACTCTTCTTAAAGTTTTCGTTAGCCAACCAAAAGTCTAATTGCGCATATCTTGTCGGAGACCACGCCCGGCCACGCTCCGTGGTGTTCTCTCGGAATGCACAATATTCTTTGGCAGATTTATTGAAATACGTCTTTAACACACAATATCCTTGATGCAGGCAAAAGTTGGTGAATGAGGATCTGTTCTCCAGGGTCATCTCCGACACTGTGTTCAAATAGTCTAGGCCTCTACCCAAGATAAGTGGCGAGTACCGTTGCCGCTGCCAGTATTCGGTGGTGAAGTCTGGCATTCAAGTCGCCCCCAATAAAGTGAACCGGCCTACTTTTACAACAACTTCTTAACTCATCATAGAACTTGAGCTTAGTCCGCATAGTGAGCACAGCCCACGTGCATGTGCAAGATGTGCAGCATGAGTCCAGTCCTCCTACACTCGAAAGGCAGGTACTTCGCCACAGGTTCAAGCAGAAGCTTGCAAGTTGTCGTCCGGCCTGTTTGGGATGGGAGGTGAAGGTGTGGGTCGGCACGAAGTCCCCCAGCTTGAAGCCGACCTCAGAAGGAGCAATGCGCGGCCGAGCCGCGGCCGGAAGGCCGGAAGAAGCATCATGGAATCATGGGCTTTTTCTNNCCCCCCCCCCCCCCCCCCCGCCAGGGATCCGGGCCATGCCTTCGTTGATGACAATGGGCACAAACTCCCGACCATTGTGTACCTCAATCCAATCTTCCTCCCTATCCCCCAGGCCCCGCTTCCGGTCGCACCGCACAAGTGTGGCCGATCATGGCAGGGATGATGGTCGACTGCCGGCTGAAAACCCGGACGGTCTCCTGGACGTGGCTCTTCTTGCGCCCAGCCCCCACTTGCGCCCCAGCCCCCTGCGCCTTTTTGCCTTCCTTGTTCATGCGGGTGATCTTGTTCAGCAGGTTGATCGCGATGAAGGGCGGCTTCCTAACAGTGGAATCCAATCCGCTCTCGCTGATCGTTTGGTATACCCATGTCAGCGTCTCCCGTCGCTGCATCCGTTAACCGTTAATCTGCTCACGAGACCATACTGCAAAATAGAGGCTGCATGAAAGGTTGGAGCGACCTTTCGGATCGTACGGCATTGTGAGGCGAGAAGAAGGTATGCACTGTTGTGGCTCCCATTTCTCCTTGGCATCTGCTTCTTCGAGATATCCCGGAGCATCGTCCACCTGAGTGTAAGCGCCGTAGAGTGCCAAGGCTGCAGTAAGGCGATGAGTCGGCGCTGAGTGCTTAGCTGGTTCGGATCCGCCTGCCTTTGCACCAGGTTTGGCCGGGCTGGTGGCCAAAGGCCATTGCCGCCCATGGGAGCAGCCTCATAAATCGAAACGATTCGGGAGCCAACGCCCTCTGCTCTGTCCGCTGCTCCAACAGCTGCGACGTGTCGTCTCGCGACGCGCGCTCCAACCCGACTCGCGCGCAGGCGGCCCGCGAGCCGCGAGGAGGAGAACACGGCCATAGAAACTCTTTGAGGGCTCTGATGCCACGGCTCTGGGCTCTGGGGGCGCGCTATGGCGGTCTTTGAGTCCCTGCGACCGCGCTGGGCCGGCTTTTGGGGCCGGCTTTTGGGGCCGGCCCCGGGGCTCCTGGGAGTGGCTCCAGGCTTCGGGGAGTGGCCAAAGGACCTGCGGACGCCTCCGCGTGACGCCTCCCCGCGCGTGGGCCTCACAAAGTGAATCGCTGGAGCTCACTGCAGGAATGCGGATCGCACACTGCCAGTGGCTCGCGACAACGCTGCCCAAAACTGTGACTGCTATCTGAAAATAACTTGGGATGGCACGCTCAGAACTTCTGGAAGGTGGGAGCAGCGGGAGCGGTGAGCGGGATTTAAGCGACGGCGCGGCGCGGGCTCTGAGCTCTAAGAGCCTCCTCTCAGCATCCGGCGGGCGACACAAACACAGAGGCATCGGACCTGTGCCACCAACAAAACGCAGAAGCGTCGCATAGCAGACTGCTGGCACCTCACGCTTGACCACACTGCCACGGCCGCAAGGAGGAAAGCTGGGTAAACCTCAGCTCGGAAGGTGCTTGGATGTGCCTGCAACTGGCTGGCTGCCCAATGTCTGAAACTCATGCCGAACATGGGGAAGAATCACGACATGGTACCGGGGTAACATGTTACCAGAACCGAACAGGTCTTCAGACATGCAAAGGGGCAAAATCAGAGCCAGAACACCAGACTAACATCGAAGGCAACTTAAACTCCGAGAACACGATCGCTAAACGGTTGCAGGACACCGAACAACACGTCGACACGGTCTGCAATGCAACGACTTTCGCACCGAAACACGGCTAGGGGCAAGGTTTGAGCTTCAACTGTCGCGCATAGTTGAATGCTTCTGTCTCTTCGTGTGCTCGTTCCTTGCGCCTTTCTGCTTCACAGGCGATGCATTTTGCATGCATGTGACAATGCATGTGCGCATGTATTCATGCATGTGCTTCATAGTCCTTGGCTTGCAAGCCCATGGGGCCACGGCCCAGTCTTTTCGTGAACGGGGCTTTGCCTGGAGGGCGAAGGGGCAGCTGGAGAGGCAGTTACAGCAAAGACTCATCTATACAGTTCTGTGCTCTCTCTGTGCTCTAGAGGCTGCGCATGGCTGCGCCGACTGCGCCTGGCCCTCCATGGTCCGGGCCCGGGACGCAGATCCTGAACCCGCTCTCAGCTCGAGCCAAGGAGAGGGAAGCTTCCAGCTGGGAAGTCGCTCTGGCAGAGATGTCTCAGCCCATCCCCGCCCATCTCTTTCATAGGAACGCGTGTCGCTTCTCAGGTCAGCCCCGGTCGGTCCGGTGCTGCTGCCTCAACTCGCCTCCTAGCAGGAAGGAGCTACGGTCCTTCTGACGATCACTTAGCCGTGCATTGTCAGGCGTGGCCTAGGCCTATCCATCAGTGGAATGTGCAAATGCTAGCTACCAGAACTGTAGCCTTAACGGCGAGTTGGCAAGATTGCACGTGGCTGCACGTGGCGGTGCTAGGCCGCTAGGCGGTGAAGAGCGGCAGACTGCGCCATTCACGCATCTGTTTTATTCGTTAGTCCTCCAAAATGACTGAGATGACCTTGCCGTTGAGCTCACCACGGTCGAAGGTTTCCACAGCCTGCTGGGCATCCTTTGCTCGAGCAAAGGTGATGCGGCATGTACCTCTTGAAAGCTCGCAAAGCGTGATCTTGCCGGTCTCTGCCTCGAAGGCTTCTCTGACATCGGCTGCTTTGAGTTCCTTGGGGATGTTGGTGACCTTGATCCTCTTGGGAGCTGAAGGGGCCGTCACCCGCGCGCGCGTGACGCGGGCAGCTGGGGGCGCGTCTCGGTCCTCTCGGGGCCTCTTTCGAGCTTCCCGCAGATCCCGCAGATCCCGCTGCTCCCGCTCCCGCTCTTGGAGGCGGTTTCGCTCCAAGCGCAGCCCGGATGGCCGCGGCCGTGATTCGCCCCCGCGCCGTAGGCCATCGTGTTCGTTCCGGTCACCGCGTCGATCGGAGCGCTCCTCATCGATGCGGCTCCACATGCCAGGCCTTCCCACTGCGTAGCTGCCGTAGCTGCCGTAGCTGCCGCTGCCGCTGCCGTAGCCTCGATCTTCCCGCATGTCCGTGTCACGGAGGCTGCGGGCCCAAACTCCCTCTCCCTTCCCTTTGCCCCAGCCCTTGTCTTCGTACCTGGCGTTGTAGCCGTCATAGTCGTAGGCATCGTATCTGTCCTTTCCCTTACCGCCTTTGCCGCCTTTGCCTTTTCCTCCTTGGCCTTCCTCCTCATCCATGCGCCAGTCGTCATGTTCCATCCAATATGGAGAAGCCGTCGAAGCTCCATCCTTGCCTTTGCCCCAACTCTTCCCCTTGTCGAACTCGCCCTTGGGTCTGGACTTTCCCCAGCTCTTGCCATAGCTCTTGCCCCAACCATCGTAATTACTGTAGTTATTTGAATAGCCAGGGCCATGTCCGTTCGAGTCCCAGGTCCAGCTGTAGGAGCCCTTGGAGCCCTTGCCCTTGCTCTTGCCGCTGGTGCCGTCGTCCACCAGCTCGTCCAAGCTCATGTCCAGCTTTTGCCCGGAAGCCCCCTGCCCCTGTCCCCCCTGCCCCTGCCCGAAACGGCCTTTCGCTTGTCCATTGCCCTTGTTGGCCTTTCCCCAGCCTTTTCCGTCATAGCCGCCGCCATAGCCGCCATAGCCATTTTCTCTGCTGAACTCCTTGCCCTTGCCCTTTTTGCCGCCCTTCGGCTCCCAAGTGGTCTCGATCATCTCCTCGAGCGTCTGGTCCAGATCGGCCGGCATGGCGTCGAGCGCCGAGCGCCGGCCTCGGGGCCCGGCCCTCTCCGCACTCTGCCACTTTCTGTCCCCGAGTGGAGCCTGAGCCGCGACGGAAAGAAAGAACCTCGCGCTGCGGCGCTGCGGCGCTGCGATGTGCCAAAACCTCTCACTCACAGAAGCCGTGGACGGACCCGGTCCTTTTTGGGCGACCACCAAGCGCGCTCGCTTCCGTCTCAGAGTCGATGAAAAGGGGGGGGGGAGCAACACCCTCCAAGTCAGGGGCCACGCGGCCGCGCGCGCGTCTTTACTCGCGCCGCCTCCTCGGCTTCAAGCCGAGGCCCACACAGCCCGAGAGGGCTTCGACCCCCCGCCCCGCAGGCGCTGGCACCAAAGGAACCACTAATCGCTAACCCTCCCTCCCACGACATGGCAAAAGCACCGCCCCTCAACCACGACCCCTTTGGAGCCCGTGGTTCTCGGGGAGATGTCCATTTTGACAAGGGGGGTTGCTTCGCAGTAGTAGCGACATGGTTTCCAAAAGCATCGCTAATTGCTCGAACCCCTTTCTCTAGAGGTCTGCTTCTTGATGTAAAAAAATGTCTGTCCTTCCTTCTTGGGTCCTCTGGGCCTGGCCACTCCGACTTCTGCCGAGCTCGCGTGGCCGCGACTCTCGTGGTGGCGACAAAAAGTAGGGAGATCTCTGTTCGCTCGCGAGTGCCTTCAAGCACCGAGCGCCTATAGTTCTCCCCTGAACTGCGATATATGGTTTCGTCCGTTTTCCCTTCCCTACATGGAAGGAAAAGGACGGAGAGATCCATTCGGAGAGCGGCTTCTTTCCGGGATCTCATCAAAACTTGGAACGAGCGATGCAGCGCCAACAGCTGCCCCTCGCCTCCCTATCCCTACGACTACGACGGAGACTCTGTCTCAAAGGGCCGCGGGGCTACTTCCAATGAGACGCCGAGAGCGCGGCAGCGAACGCCTGGGGAAAAGGCAACAAACAAACACACACACACACACACACACACACCCCTCGCCCGAAGTGGTCTCGCGACCACTGGCCTGGACGGTGCCCAGGGGATGCGAATGGTCCAGGACAAAGCGATCCTTCTCGACCTGCAGGGAGGGCTTGCAGGCGTCAGCACGGGAAGAGCGCTACCAGCAGCCTTGCCGAAGAGCAGCACCACCCGGCCCGCATCCTCGCCCTCAGCCTCCCGAAGACAGAGAAGACGGAGGCGAGGCGAGGAGGCATTGGCTTGGCGCCCTCGGAGGTCTGCGCCTCGAGCTGGAAGTTCTTGGCGGAGGCCAAACTGCAGCGGCCCTGGAAATCCAAGGTCAGCGTCTTCTGCCTCGGAATAAAAAGGAGCGGTGATCCGCTCTCTGTCTCTCTCATCCTTTCGCAGTCCTGGCCCACCTGGCCTCGGGTTCCAGCGCGGTCGCCGGGTGGAGAGCACGCAACCTCCACTCTTTCGCGCCCTCGCCCTGGTTTCGTCAAGCGCCTCGCGCGCATCGTGTCGCGCATCCTCGCGCCTGCCACGTCCTCTCTGCCACTGCACCTCGGCCGAAGCGGCGCGCGGGCAAACGGCGAGCGGCTGCAGAACGCGTGCACGAAGGTGCTCCGAACAATGCGATGCGAGCACCCTCCACTCTGTGGCCCATGGCACAGAGCAAACCACGCGACTCCGGCCATCCTGCAGCGATTGGCACAAAGATACCGCGCCGTCCTCACTCTCAGAAACCTCATTCCTGCCTCGGAAAGCTCAGGAAGCTCGACATCCATGCCTGATAAACGCTTTCTCTTAGCTCCCCATGCGCAATACCCGCCACCCCCCCCTTGAGATGTAACCTGGGCGTGTGTCCCCTCGCAAGGCGTACAGGAACACAGGCAAACACAGGTGTCTTTTTTACTACAGGCGCACAGCTGTAGATCGTACTCTGCTAGAACCTTGAGCAACAGGCATGGAAACATGCAAGTGATACGTGAAACAGATAGGCACCTGGATGTGTAACATTCAGTGTTTCAACCAGGCACAAATTTAAAAA
>CAJNDV010018369.1:42705-68634 GCA_905221635.1 Symbiodinium sp. CCMP2456 | reverse complement strand
TACTCCCGCTGCAGACAGACCACATGAGGAAGTTCGACGTTGCGCATGGGCGACAACACCGTCCCAAACTTCACTTTGGCCTTCATATCCGCGAGCAATGCATTAGATGGCGGATCCTAGTAGACTGTTTCACTTGCGAAAGGAAGCACAGCCGCTTCAAGCATGTGGCAAACAATGTGAAGGCATTGAAGCAATTCGCCAGGTCCTGTCTGCTTGAGATAGCCACGGCCGAAGTGTGCAGTGATGTCGCCAGTTGCGATGCCAGACTAGAGGGTGCGACCCTGGAGTGTCCGGTCTTGGCTTCCGTTCTCAGCTGCTGGCGAAGAAAGTCACAGATTCACGAACACGACCAGCTTCCCTTCAGGTCCTGTGTGACCTGGCAGCGCGCGAGGGACATGCAGAGGGGCAGTTCTGACGGTATCCATAGCTGGGAGAAGCTTGCACTTTCCGGTCTCAAAGCTGGCCCCCCGCGCACATAAATTTCACATCCGATAAGCTCCCCACAGCCCGGCAGCTCGAACTCCGGACGGGCGCTGACTCTGGTTTGTTCCTGGTCGGGATGTTTGGAGGGACTGGCTGCAGTACGGAACGCGTGCCAACCAAGATTGTACGAGAAAAAAGCAACCAAGACAACGCCTGGCCGCCTGGCCCAAGACGCCTTGTGCGACAGCCTTTCATCGCAAAGATCCGGGTTTGGCGCCTGGATTCGCACGCGCGTGAATCGCAGGACTTCCATCGTCCATAAGTCCTGGTGGAGGTGGCAACGTCTCACACATGATACACATGAATAACCACGAGCCTTGTCACTGTTTCAGAAAAAGTATCGTGCAGGTGCTTTTAACCGGTAAGAGCCTGCAGTGTACACAGTAGAAGGTACTGTCTAACGCGCATGCGGTGCTTTTCTTTTGAACTGCATGCCAGCTAGCCTGCCTGCTGGTCTTACTTCCAAGATTCTAAGTGCCCCCGGCCGCCAACTCCGTGACTCCTAACGCTCAAACATACACCCCTGAAGATGGGCCTTCCTCTTGTAGTGCGTGCACAACGGGTTCAGCCTGTCAGGTTCCGGGTGTGAGGTGTGGGACTTACAGTTTGGGGCAGTTTGGGGTAGTTCGGCGACGGTGCCAACAAACAGCCCGCGGTCCGGCAGCCTGAAACCCAAAGCCCTTACCAGCATCTGCCTGCTGCCATTGGTTCATCGCATCCTGCCAGCCTGGGAAGGCAAACGGGCCGGACCCATGCCCTGACAGAAAAAGCTGGCAGAAGGCCAAGTGCAACACCACCTGTCGAGACCCTGATCGGCGGCGGTTCTGGCCCTGGACGAGTGGCCATCACATGTGCAAACTTGTGGCACCGCTACCAGCGGCAACAGATTTGTCTGAGCATCCGTCATCAGTCTTCGGAGCTTGGCGTGGTCTGGCTTTCGCTTTCACCTTCGCGTGAACATCTATGTGGACATCGAGGCTAGATTGTAGAGGCCAATCTGCTCAATCCCAGTTAGGCGGATTCCGGGAAATCCTAGGCTGATTTCAGGAAACAAGTAGGGTTGGAGGGAGAGGGAGGGAGAGCCCGGGCACACCGCAGACTCAAACCACCGAAAAACAAGCCGGATTCGCAGGTAGAGGAGATGGCACGGTCGCTGCTGGCCGCGCAGCTGGCGCTTGCTGCGCGGGCTGCACTCGCCTCAGATGATGGTATGTGGAAGACGCACCCACGGCCCTCAGCCCGAAATCTATCGGAATCTATCTGGATGTGATGCCTGTAAAGCTATAACGTATGCACCAAGAGGCGGGCAAAGAAAAGCAGACGTAAAGAGATTCTGATACACACACGCACACAGACTGGAACTCTCATCTCCGACTTGCCTCCAGTTGTGCTCGAAGCAAACTTCGCTTTTCCTGCTACCAATGGGCGTGTCCGAATGGCTCAAGAACACAGGGGCCCAAGCAAGCTGTTGGATTTGCTCCGTGATGTCTGAAACTCGCTGAATACAGAAAAGAAACTTCAGGAAGTTGAAACAAAGTTGCAGAAATTGACCGCCACGACCGACACTTAGCTTAAACGCCTCATCCAAATTGAGCATCAACAGAAACAAGATCAAGCAAGGCCGAAGCCATACAGGAGTGACCGTCTGAACTTCATGTCTGCAACAACAAAACACGTTGGCAGAAAACTTGCCGTCAAGCAGATTGTTCTTTGGGATGCCCGGCGTGCGCAGAGCTTGTTTCTGAATGTCGTTCTTCCATGGTGCCCAAGGCAACCGCTTGACAGCATACGCTTGCAAAACAACGGGCAACCTTCGAACGAATTCCAACCACGCACATCCCGCAAAGAAATATGGACGGGACGAGCTCAACCCGCTCGAACTCTTGAACTGGAAACCCTTTTCTACGCATTCAGGAAAAGTGGCCTAACACATCTATTTACCAGGTCCTTCGAGCGCTCGACCTTGATCAATGTAGGGGCCTTCAGCATAGGGGTTTGGGGTATATTATACTATAATTATCATGTAAGGAACCCCCCCCAAACTAGTATAGGTAGTTATTAGAGCCCCTATAGTAAAAGGCGTGCTGAGAATCTTCGAGAAACCCAATGAGACTAGAAGCCCCCGACACTTCACCTTCAGTGACTCTAAGAAGGATCCCTAAACCCTGAACCCTAAACCCTAAACCTTCAATGACTCTAAGAATCAAGGATTCCCAAACCCTGAACCCTAAACCTTCAGTGACTCTAAGAAGGATCCCCACTATGAGTTGAAGATCATTTGAGGTATACCTCCATCGTCTCCATCGTGGCTCCTTTTCTTGCTCAACCAATTTTATAGTTAGGATCCTGTAAGGTAGCCCCAGACAGGAACTCACTTAAACCCTAAACCCTAAACCCTATAAGGTAGCCCCAAACAGGAACTGCAATGGAGACTAAAGGTCCGGGGGGGGGGGGGGGGGGGGCGAAACGCACCCTCAACGCACAAGCTGCATTGCCAAAAGAGGCGGTCGCAAAGGGTCTTGAAAGGAAGTTCAGACAGTCTAGATTCCGAGAGATCCGGATGTGACAGTGGGTCACCACAACTCTCTCCCAAGCAGAACTATCGTAGATTCGATTTGCCAGGCCCGGGTGGTAAGACAGAGTGTGCCTCCAGGTGCTTTCAAAAAGCAAACACAAGCCACAAACCTTACGGTCTGAGTAATTAGAATAAGGTTTTGGGGTATATTCGACTATAATCATAATAAGGAACCACCACAAAAAAAAACAGAGTATAGGTCCGTATGGGTAACTCTTAAGGTGCCTATATTAGTGCTTATAACTAATTAATTGCGGCAATCATACTCGTTGAAACCCTGGTGCAATACCAACTGCAGGAGATGCTGGTAGGTTTAACGGTTTAGGGTTTTAGGGTTAAGGGTTTAGGGCTTTTTGTTTGTCAGTGCCATGCGCGCATGTACGTTGCGCGCTTTGGCGCCTGCTCTAGGTTTAGGGCTTTAGGGTTTTAGGGTTTAGGGTTTAGGGGAAGTTCTATAGACTGGGAGCTTGTGCCCAAGGCCGAAACGGAGGCTGAAAGAGTGTTGATGGCGGAAGCAGATTTCAACCTCCGGAACTTCAACTTCTCATTGCGACAGCAAGCGGGCCTCCACATGGTTGACGGACTGTGTGTTGAGGATGCAAACCTTCGATCTCAAATACAGGATGCAGGCTTTAATTCAAGCTTCAGGTATGCGGCTTCGCCTTTAGCATATGATGATGCTGCTGGTGGTGCTGGCGGTGCTGGTGGTGGTCACTGGCCCTCTTGCGACTCTAGCAGACATCAATTAGAAGAAAAAGTCCTTAACTTGCCCCAACCGCTGAACCTCAAGTGCTGTGCCTTATGAGATGTCAGCTTGCTGACTAAGACCGTGAAGCTGTGAACCGCACAGCCTCCATTCCTGTAAGCCACTGAAACTATGGCAACATCAGGTGGCGCCTGCGCAGCGTGACGTCGCAGGGGTGGGCCCTCCTATCCAAGCCCTGAAAGATATCGTTTTACCCAGTCCACCTTTGAAAAACTCATCCTGAACTGAAAGTCGAACAGCATGCTTCTACCAGTTCAGTTCGCCCCACTGTTGGCTGCCCAGACACATGTGACAGCCTGTCGATGGCCTGCATATTGGACATCCTGCCATCGGGTATAGGGTCTTGTTCGACCTGAATCCCTTCCCGCATCTACTGAACGCCCCCTAATCATCCAAAATACTTTGGGTGATTTGGGTGGGGTCAATCCTCCCGAAATCATCCCTGCCCTTTAAAACCTTGTTTGCATTAGGGGGTCCGCAGCAAGAGCAGGAGTAAGAGCAAGAGCAAGAGCAGGAGTAAGAACAAGAGCAACAGCAAAAGCAAGAGTAAGAGAAAACGCAAGAGGAAGCGCAAAAGTAATCGCAAGAGCAAAAAGCATGCAGGAGCGAACACAAGAGCTGCAGCAGGAGCAGGAGCAAGAGCCAGAGCAGCAAGATCCCTCAAAAGTGACAGTAGAGATAAACATATCCCCCAATAGTGAAAGCACTTTCCGAGTTTTTATTGGGGGGGAGCGGGGGCCCCCCCTGCCCGTTCAATATTAGGGGGAATGGATTATGGTTCAGGGTTGATCGCTTGCTATTCACTTTGCTGACTGAACCGGCTTGAACCAGCCTTTCCAAAATTGGAGAAGCTGCTCTTTGCCGTTTTGCCTACTTAGACTTCTGTTCCGGGCGCTCCTATTCTTCCTCGTGTTCAGTCGCGTTCTGCTGGACTCACGCTCCAGTGCATCCAGTCACAGCTCCGACAGTGCAGCCAAGGCTGCGTGTGCATGTATAAGACAGCAACAGTTACTACTGCTGACTACGCCAAATAAGACAAACAAACTCTGATTTAGCCTGTCTACCCCTACACTCCGCAGTCTCACGAGCTTCGGAGCATCCATGAGTTGCCCGGCGCAGAACCCACATGAAACTACATCAACTACGCAAGGGAAGGTGAAGCCCCTCTCAGCAAGAAATAAACCTCAACTCGGTATGAGTGTCAGACAACCCTATTTTCGACAACTCCGATATCGCCCTGTTAAAACCTTAAGTTCCCCTGAAAGATAAATCATGCTCGAGGATACCGCATGTTCTTGGGTGCCCCGCCTGTCTGTGGGAATTCGAGACTTTCGGCGGCCGTCCACGCTGCGATCACTTGGCCCTGCCTTCAACAGAGTTCGAGGACCCTAAACCCGAAACCATCACTCGTCACCGTCAGGAACAGGTTTAGGGGTTTATCGGATCGACTTCGAGCTTCGAGGTACTCCAAAGCCGCGACAGCATTCGCTTAACATGTGAGTATTCGGAATACTAGAAACAAACATATCCTTCAGATTACCCCGACTTGCAAGTGACAAGGGGCAGGCAAGCTTGTTTCATCAGTGACATGTTGCAACAATCGGTGTACAACAATAACTAACGGATACTCTTTGCTTCAGGGCCCTAGTCGAAGAATGCATTTTTAATGGACGGGGACGACATTCTGGAATTGACGCAACAAACAAGCCCGGAACCGCAAAGCCCAGACCCTAAAACCTGGAATCCGATATACACCCTAGACTTTAGACTCTAAGCACTTCAAGCAAAACCCTAGACCCGAAAAACTTCATATGGGTAGTTGTCAAAATTATGGGCCCTTTTGGGATACCCTAAATACTAGGTGCCGTATTATAATAAGGACCCCAAAAAAGGGACCATAAATTTGACAACCACCCATATATCTCCGATGTAGGGGTTTAGGGTTTAGGGTTTAGGGTTTAGGGTTCATATAATATGTCCTAGTTGATAATAGTTAGGGGGACAAATGTTGGGTAACAAGGAAGAGGTATAGCTTGGTTAATTAGAAGGAATAGGAAGGACTGAATCCATAGTAATAGGGTGCCCTTGTAGTCAGTATTGAATATGTCAGTTCGATTATGATTTACCTCAGAACCCCATTCAAGTTATTCCGGCCCCTTAGTCACGCGAGTGCTGGAACCTCCAAATGTCGAAAGAATAGTGCTCGCCCGGTAGATCGATGGTATGGGAGTTTGCTGAAGATTGGGGGTTGTTTGGGGGTGCCCCTTGTATTCTTGATTCTACTCGTTGAGACCTCTGTGAGAGCCTGCACATCGTCTTGGGCCACTCCAGGTAGCTCTGGAGGCAAGATTGGAGGCAAGGAAGTTGGAGAACGAGACCTACCCGAAGCAGCACTCGAGCGCGACCCCTGCTGCCGGACTCCTCCGCCGAGGGAATTTTATTTGGGTTGTGGGCGACCAGAAAAACAGAAGGATGCTTGCAGTGGCAGGCTACATGTCGGTTCTCAGGAACCTCGGCAAAAGATTACGGTATATGAAACTTGTGGAGCCAAGGCCGGCCCAACAAAAAGGGGAGAGAGGATGCAACATGTTTGGGCTTAATGGCCGCTCGGGTGGGGAGGAAAGTGTCATCCATGCTGAATGAATACATTGATAATCTGAACCTAGCGCTGAAGCCCGACCACTGCAACCATCATCTGTTCACGGGTTGTCTTCGGTGTCAGATCCCCCTCGAAATTCATAGGGAAACAACTGTGGATTTGACCTTTTGAAACATGCACCAAATCCCATTGCAGTCCGCCGTCTGGCAGAAGTCGCGTTGCGCTGTTCCTCCAGATACCATTTTTTTCTTGTGGTGGAGATTCTGAACAAACGGGGCGGGAATAAACCCTTTCCTGCTGAGCACTGCAATGCTCAGAAGGTTGGTCACAGGAAACTGTATAGCTATGACTAAGCATCACCCCATTTGGAATACCTACATTCGGGAGTGATCACCCTAAACCCTGAACCGTGAGTTGGAGTACTGATATTCTGGAGTGCTCATGAGAACGCCAAGATAGTTCGACAAACCGGACTGCAGGCTTCTGAACGCATACGACTTTGGCTGCCTCTTGAAGCAAGCAGGGGAGAAGCTCCACGACACCGATCGGGTAGCGTTTTCGGGCTTAGGGTGTGCACTCGGCTTGGGAATTTTGCGAGAAATAGTATGTACACCCCTCTTTCTATCATCCTGTGCCGAGCTGTCATTATGGGTTTCCTTGTCCGACGTGCGAAACTGGCTTTGTGTTCTGCAATCCTGGACCCCAGATAGCCATTGGCTTTTGCACTTGAACAAAAGTCCACAGCCGAGCTGCCTGCTGCGCGTCCTTCCTGCAAGCGCTGGCTGCGAGATTGAAGCCTGATATCGGAAGCCGAATTCGGGAACATAAGAGTGCTACAAAGGGTCCGAAATCCCAGGCCCTAAACTCCTTTTTGCACGGTGCCCAGTTAAACCAGCGCTTTCCCTCGGTCAAAAGTCGAAAACGCGCAAGCACCCCCCAGATTGCAAGTCTGGGATGCAACCTTGCCGTCCCCTCCAAGGACCCAAAGCCGGGAGAAAAATTCACACGCCCTTCATAAGGATTCTTCTCCTGCAGCCCTGGATTCGGTTGGCTGGCACCATAAACATACTTATTATGATTCCTAATAACAGTAGTAATCATTGTAGCAATATTCACAACGACACTAGCCGTTATATATAATCAGAGTAGCACTTAAGCTGTATAAGTCCTAAGCCCTGAACCCGTAAACCCCTATTATTATCCCTATGGGCTCTCAACGACAAAAGTCCGAAGCCCTTGACCCCCCAAACCCTAAACGCCAAGCCCTGGACACGGTCAGCGTGCATGCTTTCAGAACCTCTCCCGAAGGTCAACTTCAAATCTAAAATCAAGCCGGACAGCGAAGGTTGGAAACAACCAAATATAAGCCAAGACGGTAGACCTTACAGAAACTAGACTGTAGACCGTACGGGAATCTCAGTTATCTAAGCCCCAAAGACACAAAATAACTCCAAACCTGAAAGCCTAGATACAGCCCTACTCGCTAGTTTGCTCAAAAGAGGGTCTGAGTAAATAGGACTGATGACCTGGAAAGAACTGTACACGTTGCGCCACATCCCCCTAAACCCTAAACCCTGAACCGAAACCGAAGGCGTTGAGTTTAACTTCGAGCTCCGGACCTGCTGGGCCTGAGGTGAGAGCCACGGTTTAGGGTTTAGGGTTTAGGGTTTAGAGTTTAGGGTTTAGGGTGTAGGAGTTTAGAGTTTAGGGTTCAGGGTTTAGGGCAAAAGGTGTGGTGTTCGGCAAGTAATATAGGGATAGGGGGCTTAATAATCAGAGTAGGGTTCTGGGGTCCTTTATAGTATAAGTATGATAAGGAACCCCCCAGAATAGTATTAGTAATTATTTAAGCCTCTATATTGGTGCCCCCAGTTTGCTTCACAGAATTCTGGGTTCGTCGACGCCTTAAGCTCCGAACCCTTACAGCCACCTACCTACAGCTTCGAACACGCGCGCAGACAAAGGATGTGAATCCAAAGCAATAGCAATCCTGGGCCACGAGAGACTTCTAGGCTAAGTGTTACTTGCTAACCCTTTATGGTTCAGGGTTTCGGGTTTAGGGCTTTAGGGTTCAAAGTTTACGGCTTTAGGGTTTTAAGGTTTAGGGTTTAGGACCCCTAAACCACCACCTCAAAACTGAAACGGCCGAGCGACCATGGAGTTCCGTTTTTCTACCTGGTCCTGTGGGGGTTGGCCGGAAGTGCTGCTACGGGAGTCGTTCTCCCCTAAACCCTAAACCCTAAACCCTAAACCGTGACAAAGCTACTGTAGCAGCCTTAAGAAGTTGAGTTAGGGTTCCCAAAGACTCCAATATCCCTTAATGAAGGAATCTACCTTAAATCATAATAAGGATCCTACTATAATTTAAGGAATATTCCTTAATTAAGGGATATTGGAGTCTCTGGGTTTGGGGGACTGCTATACGATAAGCACAGAGGGACGACAATGGGATACCATTACTAGAACTGCAGTTATTTGATCTTAGCTCTGCTCCGTCTGTGAGACTCCAACGGTGTAGCCCATAAACTACTACCCTACCCCTGATCCCTAAACCCCTAAGCCCAAAGCCCTCAACCCTCAAACCTTAAACCCAAAACCCCTAAACCCCCTAAACCTTAAGCCCTTGTAACTCTAAACCCTATAAACCCTAAACCCAAAGCCCCTAAACCCTGAACCCCTGAAGCCCTACAGTTCTCGCGTGGGTTGGAGTGAGGGGCTTGAAGTTTTCGGGCCTGAGGGGCGCTTTGGAGGCTTGGGGCTATGGAATCCGTATTCTGGGTTCTTGTTATGGAACGTTGTTGAAATTACCATGATAGGGATCTAGAGTAAATGATATGGCTTCCTTATGATGGCCGCTTGAATTACATCCTTAACAAGAACCCAGAATTTTCAGTCCTCACTCGCGGCTCTCCGACGAGGGGGCATCGTCGCTGCAGAGGTTGGCGGATGTGAGGCAGACTGTGCAGGGGCAAGGCGTGCAGCAACGAGGGAGCGACCTTGGGCGTCTAAAGTCTAGGGTCTGTTCTTTTTAATGACTGTTTGTTTTTCACCCTTCTCAATGATCATGTGTCATCCTTGCGCAGGGGCCATGCTACTCTTTGTCTCTGTGTTGTTCGTCATTTTGTCGGATCATCCCAGGACGGAGCTTCAGTCCCAGGGTGTGTTGTTTACGGCCGTGTGGAGGGTCAAGGGTTCGCGCGCCCGGACTTTCTTGAAGAGACTTTGGATAGGTTTAGGGTTTAGGGTTTAGGTTTAGGGGTGTGGCTTCTTGGGCTTTGGATAGAAACATCGCATGAAGAATCGGCCACCGTAGCCAAAAATCAGACTTGGTTTAGGACGTCATGCACCGGAAGGCTGATACACTAAGTCTAGGCTATGCTAGACCCTATACTTGCACATCCAGAGCTAAACTTATGAGCGTAAATACACCCCAGTTCTGGATCGTGGATGCTATGCTGGGGGTTTAGAGCTGGATTGGCTGATTGCGTAGAGGCCTTGCAAACGGGGTCCTAGAATTCGGGTCTATGTTTGGGACCCTGACTTTTTCTGAAACACCCCATCTAGTACCGTCTAGCTTCGGGGTGAAGTGTGCTACCCATGCCCAGAGCATGGGGCACAGGAAAAACCCTAAACCCTAAACCCTAAACCCAAAACCCTAAACCCTAAATTTACAGCTCAAACCATCGGCCTTAAGGGCTCAAGCCTGGTTTTTGGTGCTTCGGACCCAGAGACTCCAATATCCCTTAATTAAGGAATATTCCTTAAATCATAGTAGGATCCTTATTATGATTTAAGGTATATGCCTTAATTAAGGGATATTGGAGTCTTTGGGGGAATTAGGGGTTAGGGCTTCGGGTCTTCACTCCCACGCTCGCGCTTTCGCACAAGGCAGGCATTCCAGCAACAAGTCTCTCAAAGCGACTACTGCTTCACCTGCTTTCGGGTTGCGGGTTTAGGAACCCTAAACCCTAAACCCTAAACCTCAAGCATCGCATGTCGCGCATTGTCCCAAGCCCGAAGCCCTAAGAATAGGCAGGTTATCTCCAGGGATTCCAAGGTGCTTCGGCAAAGCTCGATGCTTGCCCTGGGCCCGGACGCAGGGTCTTGTTCCCCAGGGTTTCCAGGGAGTGTTGGCAGGATTTGCCTGGTTTAAGATTGTAGCATGGCCACCGTTACAAAGGCAACCCCTCCTGGACCGTTTAACCCTAGGTGGCAACACCACCTGCTCAGCTGTGTATCGGAACCGAACTGAAGTCAGAAAGACAGCAGCCCAGTCTCAAACCCGGCTAGCTAGTGATGAGGAGGCAAAACACTCAAATTTTTGTAGGAGCCCCAAAGGTGGTTTCGGGCTATCCCGCAGTATAATTACAGGGGCCTCAATACTTACAGTGTGGCTTGGGAGGACACGGCGGAATTAATGCGGAGCCGAAGATTATGCAGTGTGGCTAAAGGCGCGAGGTGTGGGAGTACGTTGCAGTATGTTCAAGGCCATAACCGTCAGAATGGGTTGTGAGGAATCTTGTAGTATACTTCATACAGGGATTGTGAGACAAGTGGCTGCTACTAATAATGATTCCGACCCCTCTATTACACTCTCTGTGAGAAGACAGCACCTAGCAGAAGGATGGGATCTCACCTGTTCATCCTCTCAACTGGTAACTCAATCCACCTAGCAAAAAAAGTATGCCAAATGTATGGCTGATTGATTGATTGATTGGTTGGCTAACTTATAAATAAAAAGAACGCGCCTCCTCCTCCTCCTACTACGGCAACAGTTACTGCTACTACGTTGCTACAACAGCAGCTACAACTACAACTACAACAACAACTACTACCACCAACAACAACAACAAAATAATAAGATACGCTTAATGGTTAATACAAATCTTGAAGAATTTTGAAAACGACGGTAGTAACCACACTCACTAGCAATCACAATAATAACAAGACAAGACTCATAACAATAAAGCAGCCGGAAAACATTTCGTAATAGAAACGGAGATAATGATAAAACATGTTTGGTCGGTCGGTCGGTCGGTTGATCGATGCACCGATCGACGGTCGAACCCACTGCCACACTCTGAAAATAACTGTTCTGGGCAGTAGCCATTTCTTGTCGCAGTCGCAGTTCGACAATGACTCTAACTTACATCCTTGAAACATTTCCTTGCTTGTGTCTACAAGAACGGCTGCTGTCCCACGTTGCAAAAACGAACCGAGTCCGTGGCTGAAGCGGCAAGTCATCATCTGCATTCTCAACGGAAGGCGCAGTGCAGCTGGGCCTGGAAATTCGAATTTCCAGGGTCCCTAAACCGTAGCTCTCAGTTTAGGGTTTAGGGTTTAGGGTTTAAGGGTTTAGGGTTTAGGGTTCAAAAGATAAGAGAGCGATGACTGGAGTGATACCGCTCTTACAAATAGGTCGCAAGTCACAGGATCCTGGATGTGAAACTCTTATCTCGAACAACGTCTCGATGACAGGTTACCATGAGACAGGCAATCTTTCATCAGCCGAGAGCATACATACCCTGAAACCCAAATCTAGTGGTTAGAGTCCGAGACGGAGGCACGGTGTGAAGTGGGGTGCTTGTTTGAGACGAGATAGGGAGAAACAACAATCAACGAGCCCAGGCAGGTGGCCAGGACGAAACCCGAAGGCAAATGGGGGCCAGGGGTTCTTGCCTTACCGAGGTCCTTGGAATAAGGATCCTGGGGGTCTATGGTAGGGTGCCTGTTTTTCGTAAATTACTTCAGAAAGCGAGGCCTTCAGGCTTAGGGTTTAGGGGATATCGTGGTACTTACAGGCTGTGGTAGTGTCATGACACATTTGGATCGATGTCTGGCTGCCCTCCGCTTGCTTCAAAACCTTCACTGCGTTCCACTAGCGTTTAGAGTTTGGGGTTTGGGGGGTGCCCTAAACCCTTCTGATTATGACGTCTAGGGAAGCCCTAAACCAGACTACCCAGACACTCCAATATCCCTTTATTAAGGAATATTCCTTAAACTATAGTAGGATACTTAATATGATCCCTTATTGGAGTCTCTGGGTATGACGAAGACGACCGGCTGATTCTCGTCCCTGTTACCCAGGCGTCTCAGTGCAGAGCCGGGATTGGATCTGAGAGAGTGCCAGCAGCACCTTCTCCTGCGGGTAATGTAGGGGCCTTAATAGTTAGAATAAGGTGTTGGGGCCCGTTATACTATAATGATAATAAGGAACCCCAAAATTTTATAGGTAATTATTTAGGCCCCCACATTATGGGGCTTTAGGGCTCGGGAAGAAGAGGGAGTTGCAAAGGGCTGCAAAAGTGGGATGAAGGTAGGCGGGGGACTCCAGGTAACAGTGGTTGTATAACGGATCCTTACAGCACCCTAAAGCCTTCCAAACCCCCAAGCCTCCTGAACCCTAAACCCTAAACTCTGAAGTCGTAAACCCTGAAACCTAAACCCTAAACTCTGACGTCCTAAACCCTGAACCCTAAACTCTGAAGTCCTAAACCCTGAAACCTAAACCCTGAACTCTGACGCCCTAAGCCCTAAACCCAAAGACCATCTCCTGGAACTGCTGGTGGTGGTTCTGATGCCAAGCCTCGAGCTGCTTTTGCACCTGGTCCGCCCTCCCAGAGCCCTCCTCTGCTACCAGCACATGGGAGTTTCCGAAAATAAGGGATACCTTATTTTGGGGTCCTTATAATAAGGATCCTACTATTTAGGGTACTATATTAGGGTCCCCTATTTTCGGAAACCCCCATATGACATGACGATAGATGCACGTATTGCTACTCTTAGTATTTTGATTGGTTTTATGGCGCTGATTATGACGATAGCTACTATTTGTAAAAGAGCAACACTAGTCACTAGTCTGTTTTGTTATCGTTGCAATCATTACTGTTGGCATCCATATCAGTAATATAGGGCCTTAATAATTAGAATAGGGTTTTGGGGCGCATTCTATTACAATGATAATAAGGAACCCCCAACGTCATATAGGTAATTATTTAGGCTCCTACATTCTATGCTTACAGTTGTAACTATTCTTAGCCCCCCAAAACTGAACTCTAAACCCCTCAACCCTCAAACCCCCAAACCCTAAACCGCTAAACCTAAACCCCTAAACCCCTAAACCCCCCAGCCCCTGGAAGCCAACAAGTTTAGGTTTAGTCCGGATTTAAGTTACAAATCCCCAAGGCTCCAAGTATACAAATAGTACCTACTTTGGGGTCCAAAGTCTGTAAATAGTTCCTACTTTGGGCTATTTGGGGGTTTCCGACAATAGGGGACCCTAATTTAGTACCCTAAATAGTAGGACCCTTATTATAAGGACCCCAAAATAAGGTACCCCTTGTTTTCGGAAACCCCCGTTTGGAGCCCCAGTGTATGGCTGAGACTCTTGGGCGCGGTAACATCAGCCCTTGGGCTTTGGGGCAGGTTTTTCGGTTTAGGGTATTGGGGTTTAGGGTTTAAGGTTTAGGGTTTGAGGTTTAGGGATTAGGCTCTAAGGTTTAGGGTTTAAGGTTTAGGGTTTGAGGTTTAGGATTTTGAGACTCGACTGCTGTCCTTACTGCCCAGCTCGACCCGCAACACGGTACTCATCGCGAGACAGGCCATTTCGCGGCTCCAAGCTTCAGGCACCACGGCTATAAACCCCCGATTCTTGAACCCTAAACCCTAAACCAACCAACCTAAACCCTAACCATCATCCTGCATGCCTCCAGGTTCAGATTGACAGTCCCGGCTTGAGTTGAAGGGTGTTAGGGTTTGGGGTTTTAGGGTTTAGGGTTTAGGATTTGGGTAATAAGCATCACCCGAAGATTCGTTTGAAGCTGAAAATCGAGTCGAAACGTAAAGTACGTCGGGGCTTCGGGACATTACTTGGGGTTGAGTAGTGAACTGGTGTCATCAGCGAGTCCTGTGGCCGGCACAAACAACCTAAACCTCACGGCCCAAAGCCCAATCGGCACATAACATAAGGGCCTTAGATATTGGAATAGGGTGCTGGCAAGGCAGAATTATTGATCCTTCCGACCTCTCTACTATCCTTGTGTGCCCTTCGGTATGTTGAGGGTTTGGGGCCCTAAACCCTAAACCCTAAACCCTAAGTTAGGGGGTGTAGGGTTTAGTAATCAGTTTCTTTGGGCGTTTGGGGTTGGGGCCTGCGGATTCAGGGTGCCGGGCCAACTCGGTTTGGTTCAGTTTAGGGTTTAGGGTTTAGGGTTTAGGGGTTTAGGGGTTTAGGGGTTTAGGGTTAGGGTTTAGGGTTTGGGGGTTTTAGGGTTTTTAGGGGATTCAAGCCCAGCCCCTCAAGGAAACACCGCCTCTCCCGCAAGAGTCCTGCCAGAAGCCTCAAATAATACAGGGGCCTTAATGATTAGAATAGGGCCATCGGGATCAAGAGCTCCCGGCACTCTTGGCATGCTAGCTCGAAGAGCTCTGGCCGGCGAGGACGGCCGGAATTTCCATAGAACGTGGTGCCAAAACAAACTTCAACAACTTGTCCACTTGACACAATCCACGACTTATGGAACCTCTGGTTGAGATTGTTGAAGCATAACTACCCTAAACCCTAAACCGGAGCATAACCATTCTCAATGCCTCCTCGGGGATGTTCTTCCCCTCCTGAAGCTCTCGAACTTTTCCATGGTTACCGCAACGAAAGAATCCGTCCACCGCACTCACCGAATTTCCGCATCCAGAGCTGTGTCAATTGGCACGCTCTCGCGATTCTCGCTTCGAGAGGGTTGCTGCGGTGCAGCAACTTTTCAGGGACCCAGCACCGTCAGCTCTGAACCGATATCCGGGACCGAAACCCCACACTCAAATCAAACCCTCAACACACAAACCCTAAATTCTAAACCGCCGGGGCACCAAAGGCTCCAACAAGCCTTGTAGGACTTCCACCTTGGAGTTGCTGCTTGTTTCGGGTTTCGGGCTCATGAGCTCCGGTTTGATGACGAGTTGGCCCCAAACTTTGGAATACAGGGGCCTGAATAACCAGAATACGTAGAGCTTTGGGGGGCTGACATAATATCTTAATGCATTTTAAAGGACTACAAGTAGAAGGCGACTGTAGGCTTTGAAATTGAAGGCCGCGCTCTTCGGCTGCAAAGTACCAGTTCTCAGCCCCAACCCAAAAGAGGTCGGTTTAGAGTTTTATAGTGTTTAGTTTAGCCTATTATAAACCCTAAATCCTAAACCCACCTAAACTTTAGGGACTTATCGGCGCAATGGTTAAGGGTTGAGGGTCCCCAGACCCCCCCAAAAAAGCTTAATTCAGCTTGCCGGCACCGCTCCTCCTGAAAATTCAAAGACCTACTTACCTCCCCAATAAGCCAGGGGAAATAAAAGGTTAACCTTTCAGATTACTACTAAGCCATAAGAACCCATAAAGTCTAAAGGTTGGGTATTGGAGAACTAAGTCCCCTAGGGACGACATGATCCTTAAAAGGGTTTCAGTTTCATATAAAAGATAGGGAGTCATAGTATAAGGGTATAGGGCCCATTACTTATAAGGGTCATTTGGTCCCCCAAGGTCTAGGCAACGCTTTCAGGTCTGGGGCCATTTCGGGTCTGCCGACCCGGACCTCGACTCTACATAAGTTAGGGTTTAGGGTTTAGGGTTTAGGATTTTAGGGTTTAGGGCTTAGGGTTTTAGGGTTTAGGGTTTAGGGCTTAGGGTTTAGGATTTAGGTTTTAAGGCCTGGTCTTTTTGTTGGCCTCAGGTCTGTCAGACCCCACACCCGCCCTCATCCCTATACCCCAGACCCTACGAATCGCATATGCCCTGACCCGCCGGTTTAGGGTTTAGGGTTTAGGGTTTGGGGTTTAAGGGTTTAGGGTTTAGGGTTTAGGGTCGCCCCCCATAAGCTCATGTTACAGCCTTACCTCTTTTGATGCAGCCCTAAGCTCCAAACGCTGCAGGCACACTCTAAACCCAAAGCTATAAACACGCCGAAAGTCTAGAACCGAAGCTCTAAACCCCTAAACCCTCGAATCGGCCGAGAAGCATGTTCATCAAGATCTCTGTCAGCCAGGTCATCAGAGTCAATGTTCAAGGACCGCGCGTTCACAACCATCGTCGCTGTTCCGGTGCTTTTTTATGGTGTTCTTGTGGTGTTTGAAGAATTTCTTTGAATTTCGAGGTCGCTTAATCATATTGCTCATATTGTCACAATATACAAATTATTACATTATACTAGGTTCTACTAGGGTGATCGGTGTAGTTCGAGCTTTCTCTTTTCCTAGCTGGTGCATTTAATTCTTTGCAGCAGTGGGGCCGATAGTGGTACAACCAAGTTATCCTGCCGGCCCTCTGCCTAAGCCCGACTTAACAGGGGGAACGAGGAAACCGCGACTCCTGTCCTAAAAACTCAAGCCGAGGCAGCACGGTAGAAATGGCGCAGTTCCCACGCCAGCTGGGTTTAGGGTTTAGGGTATCTAGACTTTGGCGGGGTTCGGAACTATGTGCCATGTTTCATTCAGGATGTTCCCCTCGACTTCTGCCTACAGCAGTGTGAGGCTCCTGTCACGAAGATAACCTCTGACAGAGACCCCCGTCGATGTGCTATGAAGGGATAACTCTCGAAACGATTCAGGTTTCTACATTCTCTGTAAGGCGTGAGCTCCGCCACTGCTCATGCCACAAACAGTGGTCAAATGCTAGATCAGTCTGCCCTCTAGGGTTCATGTAGGGGCCTTAAAAAGTAGAATAAGGTTTTGGGGCCCATTATACTATAACCAAAATAAGGAACCCCCCAAAATGGGGTTTTGGGGCCCATTATATTTTTTCATAAGGAAAGGCCCCTACATTACTCGGAGGCTCCGGATCCTTCTCGCGTACTTGTAACTATGCTTGGAACCCAATAGTAATCCCAGTGACAAACTTGGGAGACCAACTATATAATTGGTTGTGAAACTCAAAGTTACAGCCATATAACCAGGCTATGCATATGCCGAAACTCCAAGTATGGGCTTTGAAGCCGTTCTCCGGCTTCAGGGTTCGTGGCCTATAGGTTGTGCTGCATGAGTAGCTGGGCTCGTTAAGGAACCCTAACCCTAAACCCTAAACCCTAAACCCTAAACCCTACTGTAAACCCTAAACCCTAAACCCTAGACTGTGCGTCTGGACCGACTTCCACAGGGCAAGGCTTGAATGCGCCGACCACTACACGCTTAATATATGGGGGCACCCTAAACCCTAAACCCCTAAACCCTAAACCCTAGGGTTTAGGGTTTAGGGTTCAGTAATTCGAACAGGCTTCTGCCCTACATTTTTGCGAAGGGCTTTCGAAAAGGACCCCCTGATTCAGGGACATAGGGAGTCTCTGGCGAAGTGACGCCATGGGTTTAGGGTTTAGGGTGAGATTTCTATGCGAGTGACATAAGTTTTGAATCCGAAACGAGTGAGGCAATATCGGGTCTTTTGGAGTGTGGCTTAGGCTGTGCTGCGCAGACACAGTTACAAAGATCAGAGCACTTCGCCCTAAACCCTAAACCCGATGTAAGCATCGGGTTTCGGGTTTGCAACCACGATACGGAGCCACTGCCCACATCCCCAAACTCTGAGGATCCTGTAACATACTGTAGGGGCTTCAAAATAATAATAATTAGAAGAGGGTTTCGGGGGTATCGTATACTATGGTTACAATAAGGAACCCCCAAAATAGTATTGGAAACTATTTAGGCCCCTATATTAAGCTCAGAACTTCTGTCAAGTCTGTTCGGCCCACTTGTCCTGCAGATGGACCAACTCGGAACAGCGGGCCTTCCAATAATCAGAATCGGGTTTTGGCGGATTTATAGAGGGAAACCCTACGGGGATAATGTTGTGAATTAAATATGCACCTAAAACCCTAAAGCCCGAAAATCTAACCCTCCCCCCAGAACGCAAAGCTGTAGCGTGAAGCCTCGATATGTAAGGCCATGGGTCCCACAGCCCGATGCTTAAAGGCACGAAACCTTTAACCCCAAGTCCTCCAGCCCAGGGGTTAGGCTTTCGGCAAACCCCAAACCTCTTAAAACTCATAGTGGGAGCTTATAGAAGCCTAAAGAGAAAGGGCACTACCCTAAACCCTAACTCAACTCTCCATCCTTGCACTGGCCTGGCGTGTGTCGGCTGCGGTGAGCCCGGCACATGAGCTTCGGCTTTTGTGGTGACGGTTTTTTTGGCTCTGGGGACATGTCTACCCTTTAGAGGTTTTTCGCAAGGTCCAGAAAGTGTGTGCAAAGGTGTTTTGTGCTCGATACGGGTTAAAGAGCTCTTGACGGTTTTAGGGCCCACGGTCTACCGGCAATGTTACATAAATGAGTTCAGAACCTCCACTGTGGACCCGTTGCACCCCAGGTACGTACCCTATGTAAAAACCCAAACCCGACGGCAGATTCTTTAAACACTAGACCCTAAACCCTAAACCCTAAATCCTATGTAAACCCAAACCCTATGGCAGATTCTTTAAACACTAGACCCTAAACCCTAAACCCTATGTAAACCCAAACCCTATGGCAGATTCTTTAAACACTAGACCCTAAACCCTAAACCCTATGTAAACCCAAAGCCTATGGCAGATTCTTTAAACTCTAGACCCTAAACCCTAAACCCTATGTAAACCCAAAGCCTATGGCAGATTCTTTAAACACTAGACCCTAAACCCTAAACCCTATGTAAACCCAAACCCTATGGCAGATGCTTTAAACACTAGACCCTAAACCCTAAACCCTATGTAAACCCAAACCCTATGGCAGATTCTTTAAACACGAGAGGCTAGACGGAAATCCATCGGCCGGAGCGCAGCTGCCTCCTAGAACTCGAGCCCGACGTAGGCTTGCGTTTGGAATTTGGGGTCCAGGAACAGATCCAGGTGCTCTGGGTTTAGGGTATTGGGGTTGCAGGTACGATGTGCGTTGTTAAGGCTTTCGTTTATATTTACATATATATACACACACACATGTATGTATGTGTGTGTGTGTATATAAACACACAAAAACTTTAACGTCTCAGAGCAGGGCTTCAACCCACGAAAAGAACCCAGAGACTCCAATATCCCTTAATTAAGGAATATTCCTTAAATCATATTAAGGATCCTACTATAATTTAAGGAAGATTCCTTATAATTAAGGGATATTGGAGTCTCTGGCTACGCTCCAGTGGGCAAGGGGTGGAGGCACCTGCGCTGCAGCCTCTTGGAACAAGGCGACACGGGCCCCTCCTGGCACTGCAAAACCCTTTTTGCATCAGGACTTGTGCAATCGCCTGAATATCCGAGCCCTAAACCCCTAAAGCCTAAACCCTAAACCCTAATCCCTAAACCCCTAAACCCTAAACCCTTATTACCCCAAACTCTCAAGCCGTTGATGCCCGATCCCAAAGCCTAGACCTAGTTGTGGGAGCAGCTGCAGCAGGTGGTATCAGCAGCAGTAGCCAGTAGTAGTAGTAGTAGTAGTAGTAGTAGTAGTATACCCTAAACCCTTTTGCTGCAGGCTTGCAAGAACGACGCCTGGTAGATAGCCACTCGTCCCTAAACCCTAGACCCTAAACCCTAAATATAGTAGTAGTGGTAGTAGTAGTAGCAGCAGCAGTAGTAGTAGTAGCAGCATCAGCAGGAGCGAAGAACCATAGTCTTCAGTCCATAGGTTTTCATTACTAGGCGCTGCAGCCTGCAGCCGTAGGGTTTGGGGTTTTGGGTTTAGGGCTTAGGGCTTAGGGGTTTAGGATTTAGGGTTTAGGGTTTTGGGTTTAGGGTTACTGCTATGAAAATTGAGAAGACACCGGCAGCTACTGCTACACGCTGGCCATGTGTAAACGAATCCTCAAACAATTTAAAACGCGCTAATTCGCCTATGTGTGTGTATGCATATGTACGGAAGATGTAACATTGCACAGCGAAACATGAATACCAGTTGCTGCAAATGATACACGACGACGACTACTACTTCCACCACCACCACCGCCACCACCACCACCACCACCACCACCACCAAACCCTAAACCCTAAACCCTAAACCCTAAACCCTAAACCCTAAACCCTAAACCCTAAACCCTAAACCCTAAACCCTAAACCCTAAACCCGGCCCAGGGCCGCCACAAAGGCAACAAACCCTCAACACCAGCCATGTCTGAAGCTTGGCAGCCCTGATGTAGGGGGGTTTAGGGTTTAGGGTTTAGGGTTTAGGGTCGGCCTTACTAATCAGAGTAGGGTTTTAAAAGTTTTGGGTTCCTTTATAGTCTGGACCTTAATGTAGGTGCCTTAATAATTAGAAATAGGGTTTTGGAGTATTACCATAATTATTTACGCAGAGAGCCCAGTACCCCTCAATTAAGGAATATACCTTAAACCATAATCTTACGGCCCCTATAATTTAAGGTATATTGCTTAATTAAGGGGTATTGGGCTCTCTGAGCTCTAGGCTTCTATGTTAAAGCCTTAATAATTAGAATAGGGTTTTGGGCTCCTTTATAGTAGTACCCTAATTATTTAGGCTTCTCTGTTGGTACTTACCATAATTAATTGGGCTCCTTTATAGGATTACCATAACTATTTCAGCTTCTATCTTAAATCCAAGGATGGGCTCCTTTATAGTATTACCATAATTATTTAGTCTTAGGCTTCTATATTAAAGCCAAGTGGGAGTTTCAGAAAATAGGGGACCCTAGTATAGTACCCTAAATAGTAGGATCCTTATTATTATAAGGACCCCCAAAATAAGGTACCCCTAATTTTCGGAAACTCCCAAGTAGCCCGGAGCAGCTTCCTGAACACGAAGCCCCCTTTTTTAGCACGGAGCTGAGGTGCCGGCAGGGGCGCCTATGCTCTGCAACCCCCAAGATTGGGTTTAGGCCTTTAGGGGTTTAGGGGTTTAGGGCTTTAAGGGTTTAGGGTTATGGGTTTTAAGGGTTTAGGGTTTAGGGTTTACGGGTTTAGGGGTTTAGGGGTTTAGGGTTTAGGGGCCCCAAACCCGAGCCCTAAATCCTCCATCCGCCACCCGGGCTAGAGACGTCAGGTCTACCTATGATGTTTGGTTCATGGTTCTTAGGAGTTAGGGTCTCAGAGCCTTGTGGGGCTCCGGGTCTTAGGCGTTTTAAGGTTTTCAGTGTTCGTTTTGATTACTCGACCCCCCGACCCGCCCCCATATTTTTCGTTTTGGGTTGTAAGCAAGCGCCTACACACATCTACAGACACATACGTACACATGTATGTACGGACGCACATATCGTGACAGAGCGAGGGAGATCATATATATATATATATATGCAGAGAACTGCTAAAGGATCCCTTATACAAAAGAATGCTTGAAGGAAACACCAAAACCCGAAACCGTGCCTCCTCGCTTGAGAAGAATCTCTCCGCGGAGTTGCATTCCGCCTGGAGAACTGAAGTTCTTGTGTTTAGGGTTTAGGGTTTAGGGGTTTAGGGTTTAGGGTTTAGGGTGTTTAGGTGTTGGGGTTTGGGGTTAATGTAGGGGCGCTAATAATTAAAATCGGATTTTGGGGTTTCCTTATTATCATTATATAGTCTACTATACCCCAAACCCTATTCTAATTATTAAGGCCCCTCCCTAAACCCTAAACCCTTAATCCCTACGTTAGAGGGCTTATTAGGGCACTGGGCTTTCGAAGCTTAGCAGGGCTCGGGCCAGGGCCAGGGGTTCTAAGATCTCAGAGTTCAATGCTTTAGGGACTGAAGGGCTTCATGATGAGGGCCCCAGAGTTTCATGTAGGGGCCTTCATATTTAGAATAGGGTTTTGGGGTATATTCTACTATAAATATCATAAGGAACCGCCAAAAATAGTATCGGTAGTTATCTAGGCCCCTATATTAGCGCCCCAGAGTCTGAAACTGGGAGCGGAAATGCTTGTTGAGACACTTGGGCTTGATGCACTAGCATGACCCGTGCTTAGGGCAGGTGTAGCTCGGGCCCGGGGGTCCTTCTTCAGGCATGTGAGGCCGAAGGTTTAGGGCAGAGAGAAGTCAGATGAAGTCAGCCAGCTTGTGTTTTGTTCTGCAGGGCCAATGCAAATTTGCGCGGAGGTCTGCAACCCTAAACCTTAAACCCATTTATTTCAACCTTCCGTGAGGTTAAACCAGTTAAGGCTTTTGTAGGCAATTGGGAGCAAGACTGCAAATCGTCTGTGGGAATACCGGAAGTGCACAACCAGAACATGCTGTAGTCATCTTTCGGTTACACCTCTCACACCTAACCCCAAACCCACTTATTTCCCTGCCATATAGAACACGTAGAAACATCGCACATGGAGCATTCAAAAAAGGAGGGTGTAGGGTTGCCTGAGTATACCACCGAAGACAACCCAAGCCTCCAGCTGCAGCAGCATAGCGGAGCAGGCCGTCGCCGTTTGGCTGCTGCAAGAGCTCACACCTCAGCGGTTTACTTGCAGTAGGAATCCGCTCGTGTTAGCCAGGTTTGGGGGCAAGTTGGAGATATGTTGCGCTGAGAGATTCGGGGCTTGCATCCCATGAAAGCCCCAGTCCCAACAATCAACATGACTAGGTCGTATGGCTGGCGTGGTATAATGGTATAACCGTTCTCGGACCTCTGATCAAGCAAAAGACGTCAGACTAGGACCCCGCAGGAATCTTTGACAGAGCTTTGCCACAGCATGTAGGGTAGGTAAAGTATAATAGAAGGCCTTAACCTTACACCCCGAACCAGTGGGGAGGTCGAGGTATGTCTCGGTCCTTTTCGAAGAGCAACTTGCCGCATGCCTGGCCACACCCTATTGGTGAGCGCGCTTGCTGGGCTCTGGGCATTGAGAGAGGCCCCGTAAACCGTAATCCCTAGCACCACTCATCATCAGAAAAGCCGCGCCCACAACTTGCGACTTCTTACATCTAATGCGAACGCCTGAACGGTCTAGAAGCCTTGGGACTGAAAACGATGTCGGTGTAGGGAGGGTCGCCAGCAGATAAGAGCTTTCGGGCGTCAGAAGAGCCCGAACGTCCTAAATTCCAGGAGGGGCCCGGGGGAAATTGGAAAGGCGGAGGCTTGCCAGCACATGATTCGAGGTTCTTAACTATAATTATAGTCCTTGAATATAGGGTTTAGGGTTTTGGGTTTACTTTTGGGGTTTCGCGCTTTTTGTTTCAAGTTCCCTGGCCTTTCTCCGGAGGGTTCAGGTTTTGGTTCAATGTTGCAAACAAGTCCCAAACACGGACTACGGGGTACTGCCGGGGCCCAAAACCCTAAAACCTAAACCCCCAAACCCAAAACCCCTACACCCTAAAGCCCCAAAACCCTAAACCCGAAACCTTCCCCTATGATAATTATAGTATAATGGGCCCCAAAACCCGATTCTAATTATTATTACTGTAAGGCCCCTATGTTAGAGCCCTAACCCGAAACTCGGCCGTGGCTCTAGAAAAGCTCCCCCCCAAACCCAGACACTCCAATAAGGGCTTAGGGTTTAGGGTTTAGGGTTTACTAAAACCCCCAGAGCCTCCAATATCCCTCAATTAAGGAAGATACCCTTAATCATATTAAGGATCCTACTCTACTTTTAAAGAAGATTCCTTAAGTAAGGGATATTGGAGTCTCTGGGAACCAACGGGCTCTTGTCCCCTTTTTCGGGTACTATGGGTGTTCTATAAGAGTGTCCCCTTTAAGGGATCTATAGGGGTTGATAGGGTTTAAGTCCCCGATATAGTACGACACCCTAAGTAAAAGGACCCGCAAAAGAGCCCTAGTTTAGAGAACTACCCACAAACATGCAACCCAAAGGCGATTTACCCAGCCAGCAGCCCATCAGACCCGACAGATCAAGACTGGAAGGTTCAGCCGAATCGCAGTACGATGTCTGCGATAGCTCCTAGTAAAGTAAGGTCTAATGTAGAGCCTTAACAATTAGAATAGGGCTTTGGGTACATTATGAAATAAATATAATAAGGAGCCCCCCAAAATAGTAGAGGTCACTATTAAGGCCCCTGTTGTAGGGTTAGAGCTCTTTATATGGTCTAGGTGCTGACCTAAGACAGGGTCGAGGGCCTAGGATCGAGACGTGAGGCTTCAAGGTGATGCTTGAAGCTTAGGTTGGTTTAGGGTTTCGGGTTTAGGGTTCAGGGCTTAGGGTTTAAGAGTGCAAAGAGCCGAGGAGTTTTCTGATTTTCTGTGGGGTTTGGAATCACTAAAACCTTTTTTTCAGCACGGGCTTGACATATAAGCCACCATTCGCTAAACCCCAAACCCTAGCTTAACAGGTAGAGTACATGTCAGGCCGGAGGTGTAAATCACTCTCATCGCATCAATTTACGTTGTATTCGGAGGGCGGCAGCCCTCCGAGTGTAGGGTGGGGCTGCCCCGTCTTAGGGTCTATGGGGATTATGGGGTTTGGGTTTATAGGGTTCCAAACTCACACGGCAGCTTGTCTAGCAGAAAATCTCGCAGCTGCATGTCAGATTTACAGGGTACTGGAAGAACGTTGGCGAGATCAACATTGGCGATGTACTGGAGCATTTGAGGTTGAACCTGTCAGTGCAGCTTGTGGCAGATCTTGGGACCTTCCTGCAACAGGCATGAGCAACGGACAGGCTGGCCATGCATGGTTAGCATGCAAGTTTGTGCAGTCACGTGTAGCAAACAATAACCTACGATACGCCATACCCTAAGACCCCCAACCCTGGCTGAGGTCTTAACGACATCATCGTATCGGGGCCTTAACAACTAGGGATCTATAGCAAACTTCCGTTAGGGGAATAGTGTTGGTAGCTGTTCAGACTGCATTATACACCCTAAACCCTAAACCCTAAACCCAAATGCAGACACCACCGGAAACAGGCATCTTGCCCGGGTGAAGCAGTGTTTCGCGAACGTGATGTCCCTCTTAGCCGTCAATATAGGTCTCTTTATGATCAAAGCGTCTTGGGGGTGGGGATATATTCTGTGTCAGGAATGGCCCCTGTAGAGTGATAACGCCATTAATTTTCAGGCCCCTGTGCTACCTGAGCACCCTGAACCCTTTATTAGGTTTTAAGGGTTACGTGTTTTGGGTATCCTGTGCCCGAAAGACCTGTGATGAAATCACCCTAAACCCTAAACCCTAAACCCTAAACCGTGTGAATGCTTCTACTGTCATTCCTTATGGACAGCCCGAATCTCTTCGCGGCGTTTGCCCGTCCGTTCCCCTTGGCACATCTTGGCCAAAGCTTTGGTAGCCGAATGGCTTTGAGAGTTTCCAGTGCTTAGGATATGGGGTTTCAGGTTTTGGTGGGAAGTTTGGAAACCCTCAACCCGGAATACAAATCCTGAACTGTGGTGCTAAAGCCCCGAACTCCAACCCCTCAACTTCAACCCTAAAGCCAAACCGCAAAGATGGTCGGGTCTACGATGAAGACCCGTTCAATTCGAACTGGTGGTCGCGCTGGGTGGCTTGGGGAACTTGGAGGCCCGGGGGACTTAGTAAGTAGGTTATAAGTAGAGTTATAAGTACCCTAAATGGAGTTACCCCAATTATAACCCTATTTATAACTGACTTACTAAGTCCCCCGGGCCTCCAAGAAGATCCGT
>CAJNDV010018369.1:14030-24341 GCA_905221635.1 Symbiodinium sp. CCMP2456 | reverse complement strand
TCGGGCTCAGAGACTCCAATATCCCTTAGTTAAGGAACGTATCTTATATCATATTGAGGATCCCACTATAACTGAAGGAATATTCCTTAACTAAAGGCTATTGGAGTCTCTGGGGGTTCGGGAGACCCATAGCTTCGGGGGTTGACGCAGAACCCAGCGCCTCAACCCACAGCATTGCCCCAGAACTGCAGAACAAACGTTACACACATTAACCCTAGCCTTCAACTCCTGAACCCAAACCCTAAGTTGACCCTAAACCCTAAACCCTAAACCCTAAACCCTAAACCGTTACTAAGCCCTCAACCCCAAACCCCCAGCCCTAAACCCTAAACGAACCAAGCGGCCCTAAATGGCCCTAAACCGAAGCTCATGTCGCGGCCTAGCCTTCAGCATGGGCTGCACGGAGCTCAGCCTGCTCTGTTTAGGTTTTTTTTGGGGGGTTTAGGGTTTAGGGGTTTAGGGTTTAGGGGTTTAGGGTTTAGGGGTTTAGGGTTTATAGGGTTTAGGGATTGAAAATCGCGAGGGTTGGGGCCGCAACGGCTTGGACTTGCGGTTTTAGGCTTTGGGAGTCTTATCGGTTTCAGTGCTTCCACTGTGACCCATTTTGGGGGGCTTCCCGAAAATTAATGGACCCAAATATATAGGTACCCTAAATTGTAGGATCCTTATTATAAGGAGCCCAAAATCAGGTACCCCCTTATTTTCGGAAACTCCCATTTGACCCTAAACCCTAAACCCTAAACCCTAAACCCTAAACCCAGAAGTAACGGCGTTCGCAGTTCTGGGTCTGACGGGATTCGTGCCTCGTCTTCTTCGAAGACCGCGTAGAGCACCAAACCATCGTCGTCCATTTCTTAGAGCCACGGTTTAGGATTTGGGGCTTAAGGTTCAGGGTTTAGGGTTTAGGGTCTTGACTTCGAGTGGCGCCTTGGCAAGCTCGTCAGGAAAAGCATGAAATCAATTCAGGGGCCTGAAGTATAGTTGGTCCAGGGTTTTCGGGTACAAACATATATGTCTTGCTAAGCAACGGTACGCAACAGTATTACTGATAAGAAACAAAGCAAAAGCAAAGCGCAGGCACGCACGAGCAAACACACCACCACCATGTGCACGCGCGCGCAAGCACCCACCCACACACACACACACACACACACACACACACACACACACGTGCACACTTTTGCTTGCCTGCTTGCTTGCTTGCTTACGTCTCTGGTACATTAGTTTCCACCGGGGAAGAGCCATTCCATGTCTTCTGGTATATGGGTAGCTCTCTAAATTAGGGTTCCTTCTTATAGGTCCCAAATATAGAACGGCACCCTTATAAAAAGGACCCCCCAAAGGGACCCAAATTTAGAGAACTACCCATATGACTTCATGGGCTCCCAGAGCTTCTGAAGGCCGCAATGATCATCCCTTGTAGCCACTTTTTCGGGTTTAGGGCTACAGTGACACTTGTAGTCCAGTCAGCCAAGAAAAACGCAAATAGAAGGAGCAGGTCTGGATCATCGCTTCATGGAATCAGTTTCGAAACTTTTGTGTTAACTCGCACATCAGCTGCACACGCGCCTACCTGCATGGGACGACCTGTAGAATATGTCAACAGCACGTATACATCCTCACCGTCTCAGCACATGGCGAGGGTTGTGGGTGCTTGTTACGAGACGCACCACTCAGCGGTGCAGGGAGCTGATCAGTCTCCGGCTTTCCATGGAGGACAGCTTCGTTGGTGATCACATGTACATATATATATATATATATATACATATACAGGCCCCTCTGCATGCTGATTCTTCTGTCAATGGCAGTCCGAATCGAGTGCTCTGTGCCAGCTGTCAAGTCGTGTTGCGCACATATGCCGCAGCTCATACCGCCACACATGTGCAAACGAGCAGCCAAGCAAAGACTCACCCCGAAAAGCCATAACGAAACTGAGCTCTAAACCGTGAGACCCATCTAAGGAAGAAGAAGCTGCGATGCTACCTCGATATCGAAAGATTGACGCTCCTCAGGGCTTTGAGCTTGGTATGCTTTTCGGTCCTCGGGATTGTTGAAAGGCCTGTACTGTTGAATGGATCGAAGTCCACCCCCTTGTCAGCCATGTGTTCGACACGGCTCTACAGCAAGCTTAGATGCCAACTGCTGAGCAAGTCGCTCTGGCCTTCCTGTCGCGGTCGCGGCACTTGTGGCCGCAGACTTCCGATTCAGGCGCTGGATTTGCGTGTCAATAACTATTATGCAGTTGGCGGCTTCGAAGTCGGATAAAGCTCTGTTCAGCAAGTAGAACGTAGTAGGTTGACAGGAAAATGCGCTGCAATGCTGATGGCTTGTAAGACATGCTTGAGATCCTGCTTATAATCTTGTTCATCTTCTTCATACATACCTCCTGCATCGGAGAAGATATCTGCAGGAGCAAAATATGCACACACAACCATGACCGGCGGCCGCCTTTGTGCTGCGAAGCTTGAACCCAAAAAGCACTCGACAGCGCGCCTAATCACACCATCCGATTGCAAATCTGGGGAAAATGCTGTACTACAGCCGGTTCGCTGGAATGCGCATGCACGTCTGGCAAGTGCTCACAGTCTGCTTCGTCTCTTGTACTCTGCGCCTGACGCTGAAACCTGCTGCTTTTGTATAATTCTTGGAACTGCTTTTGTGCTACTAGTGGTGGTGGCGGTGGCGGTGGCGGTGATGACCTGACGATTCTGAACAGTTATGTTCATGAAAACTCGTGCTACGCAGTTCACGTTGCTGCTGTTTCGGTTCTTAGCGTTGTGCACTTCCGACAGACCGTGCAACTTGAATGGGGGGCTCAGTCCTGAAGGTCTGGATCCTGAAGCTTTAACAACCCATCACAAAATATCACAGATCCAGTCACTGCAAACACAAGACTTGACTTGCACAACTTTACATAAACGTAAATAGACTCCGTCAAGGCCAAAGCCTTGCAATTGGAACTTCGGATGTGTCGGCCTGGAAGATTGCCAGACGAAAGACGGTTGCTTGTAACCTGAGCATGGATAGGGTTTACTCTAAACCCTTTTTTTGCATCAGGACTTGTGCTAAACCCTAAACCCTTCGGGTTTAGGGTTTGGGGTGTAGGGCTTGAAGCCGGGGCACAACGTGAGGGTTGAGCGTCTATGGTCCAGGATTGGGTGTTAGGTCCAGGGTTTCCCCCGAGCAGGTTCGGAAGTTCGGCATGTCGGATAACTTGGGGCTATTCCCTAAACATACGTACTCAGAATTCTTGGTTCAGTACGAACCAAGATATAAATTCTTAGATACGATTTGTATGTCTCAGATATCAACGAATGAATGTATGAATGAACGCATGAACGAATGAACCACGGAATGAAGGAATGAACGAACTACGGACTGGCGACGACGAGGTTAATGTAGGGGCCTGAAAAATTCGAACAAAGGTCTGGGCTCCTTTATGGTATATATATATATATGTATGTATAGTATGATATGGATACTAGGTAATACTGAAGAATAGTATTTTTGTTAAGTCTTACGGCTTCTATATTCAGCAGCAGCCGGCCCAAGGGACGCATCAATATGAGCGCAATAGTCTTTTCCTCCATAACCTTGAGGACATGCCTGTTTGATGTTCAACATGAGGCAGAGTGATGACAGTGGCTAACAGACAACAGCAATTGGAGGCACAGGATATCCTTCACGAACGCTTTCGACAATGGGACTTCAACCTCCTTAGCCCCATCACTCTGAAGCCTAAACCCTAAACCCTAAACCCTAAACCCTATAAACCCTAAACCCTAAACCCTAAACCCTACTCGTGCTACCTGCAAGCCCTGATCCTAGTGTTACAAACCTAGCGCTAGCGCACAGAATCCCGGATTCCATAGAACAGATGTTTGAACGGAGGGGTGTAGGATCAAAACAGGCGGGGTGCCTGCTATCAGGGTTCTAACGTAGTGAGGCTCACATATACCCCAATTGCATCCCTACAAACCATAACTTAGCATCAAAATAGCCCAAAAACCTCATATAATAAGACCTTTGGGCCCAAAAGTATTAAAATATGAGTTCTTGGAGGGTCATAGGGTAATCCAACAATGCTTGATGCAACCCTAAACTTGCCCTAAACTCTCCTGAGTGTGTTCAAACCCTGGGAATCGAGAGCCCGGCCGGGCAATCCGTCTCCAAGCCCCCGACACCTGATCGGGTAATGGTTTAGGTTTAGGGTTTAGGGCTTAGGGCTTAGGGTTTAGGGTTTAGGGTTTAGGGTTTAGGGTTTAGGTGTAGGGGCCTGGATAATTCGAATTGGGGTTTGGGCTCCTCTAAAGGGTTCCTTAAAGGGCCACTATAAGGGTTTAGAATAGGGTTTGGGGCTCCTTTAAAGTATCGGGTCCCGGTAGTGTAGGGGCCTGAACAATTAGAATAGGGCTTTGGGGGGGTATATTATACCATAATCATGATAAGGAGCCACAAGAATGATCTAGGCAATTAGTTAGCCTTCTATAGTATGAGTGAATAGGGGTTTGTGGTGTACATCAAACTACATTAGCAGGAATCGTAAGATATAATATAAGCAATCATTCCAATGATTCAGGCGTCTATGCTAGAATTACAGCAATGCAACGAAGGCGCTGCCCACGTCTGAGTTGCTCGAAACTAGTGTAGCTTTTCCAGCGCCTTAAGAGTTGTTGGGTTGCTTTCTGGTTCTGGGGCTGTTCGCAGCCTTAACAACGGGCGAAAGCTCGCACTACTGACACAGGGTCCGCGCAACTGTAAGCTGCTAACCACCTCAACAGCTGTGTCAAGAACCGCTGTGCGCCCCTCAAAACCCCTAAACCCTAAACCCTGACCCCATATCTCCAAACCATCCTCAGCCTACCCATAGGCCTCAAAGTAGTTCCTTTTTTCTGGCTTGTATTTAGGATCCTATTTGGTAATCCCAAAAAGGAACCACTATGGGGCCTATGGGTATATCCTAAATCCCAGTAAATCTTGACGTAGGAGGTAGGAGACAGGAGTCCTATAGGCTCCTGAGAAGGAGAGTAGCAACACACACCAGTAGGAAAGCCAAGCAAAAATAACAAGCATACCCTTTGAACTTGTCCTCGTCATACGGGTTCCTCAAGGGTTTAAAGCTTTGGGTTTTAGGGTTTAGGGTTTAGGGTTTCCTAAACCCTAAACCCTAAACCCTCCAAAACTCCAGAAGTCCTCCCTGTTCTTCTCGCCGCTGCACAGCGCATAGCTTCAGATCACCTCTGCGGCGTTTCTGGCAACGAACCGCCAGCAGAAGCTGGCCTGTCTGATAGCTGTGCGATCCTCCGTTGTTCGCCCCTTAAGGGCCGGCGGCGGTTTAGGGTTTAGCGTTTAGGGTATGCCAATGAAGGTCCACGGCGCTTTAGGGTTTAGGGTTTAGGGTATGCCAATGAAGGTCCAGTACGCAAGGACCTCCTGCCACTGGGGTTGGGATTCTCGTGTGACTGTGACAAATACCTACACATCCACCATTGAGACCTAAGTTCGTGCTGGGTTAAGACTCAGTTAAGACCTCAACAGTTTATGTCTAGGTGCTGTTTGGGGATCCTACTGAAAGCATACAGAAGATGGGGGACGGGTTTACGGCACTTTCATGATCTTTCATTCTGCTTGAGGAAGACTTTGAAATACTTTGAGAGCATCTCTCCTCTCTTTTGGAGCGCAAGACATGGTAGATATGGTTTTGTTTGGGAGGGGGTGTTAGACAAACCTATAGGTTTAGGCAAGACACGGCAGATATGATTTTTGTTAGGGTCGTGAGATCTAGGGCTTTCAAGAAGTTGCAGACCTGGAGTTCGCAGTACGGGCTTTAGACAAAAGATGTGTCCTACTGAGTCCTACTGGACTTGTGGAATACTAAGTTGTTACTGAGTTACAGTACCTCAAACGTAAGATCGTTGTGGTGATGTGCCCTTCGAAATCGGATCACATAAATATTCACTGTACAACGACCTGCTCGCTTCGGGAGCGGGTGGAAGGCAGTCGATTTAGGCTGGTGAGCCCCAAAAGGACGAGCAACAGCTTCGGGTCAGGGGTTTAGGGTTTTGGGTATACGAATAATGCGAGTACTGGTGCCACTCACTCGTCACAATGGTCGTACGAAAATGGGCACGAGTGTCACGCGCAGTAACTCATCCTAGCCCCTGTATGTCCTTGGGGTATTGCGTGACCTCCCTAACTCGGGGGTTCAACCCTTAAAATGCTTACTGAACACCTGATTGAGTCCTCTATCTCAGTAGCTTACTCACAGGCTGCCAAGCGTGTAGCATCTAAACCCCAACCTCCCACCACATGGATTCCATGCCCCCTCCACAAAAAGACCTCCCAGAACCCGCACCACCCCAGTCTGCCGCCTTCCAAGCAGAGAACTGCGCCGAAATCTCCAGATCCAGCTTCAGAACTCTTTCAAAAAGTTTATAGGCTCTGGGTCACCCCTTTAGGTCGCTGGGGAAGCTGCGCTGTAGCAGCCAACGTTAACTTCGTGATAGCCCTCTACGCTAGATTTCGACACCTCCAACTCACCACCTGCATGGTCTCGTTCCGGCACCAGCAACTCAATCCATGCTTTAAATAACTACATTAGATGAGATGTCGAAACCGGCCCCTTCCCGGATTTCATCTATAGGACACGGCCATGGAGCCCAATGTGGTGTTTTCAAAGCAGTCTGGCTCCTCTTTTGGCCAGATCAGCCCGGTCTCGCAATGCGGAACCTGATCCGATCCAAAAAAGGGAGCCTCACAAGTAGAACATCTTTGAAAAACATTACTTAGACCCTTAAATGTAGTACTTTTTTGGGGGGTTACCTTAGTTTCTTATTATGGGATCCTAACCATAAATAAGTCATCCAAAAAAAGGTACTACATTTAGGGATCTAGGTACATTATACGGTAACTATAAGTATCATAGGGACAGGTTAACGTTATACTATATCTCATCTCCCCGAGCCCTATATTGGACGCGGAGCATAGGCTGAAGTTTCTGCATTTGCCCAGGTAGAGTCTGGAAGGTTTTGGATAGGTGTGGCTCCCAAACCCTAAACTCTAAAATGCTAATCGTTTCAAACCCGAAAAAAATCAGAAAAATCTAAAAAAAAACCCTAAACCCCAAACCCCTAACCCGAAAAACCCGAAAAACCCTGAACCGCCCAAAGCGCGAACCTCAGGCCCAGAGCCTCCAAAGATTCGAAGTTTGAGTGTGCCCCCTTTTAGGGGGCTCCTCTCGTCGGGCTAATATAGGGGCCCTAATAATTAGAATAGGGTTTTGGGGCCCATGATACTAGAATTAATAAGGAACCCCCAAAATAGTATAGGTACGTAATTGTTTAGGCCCCTATATGACCCCGAAGGATGCCTACAGCGATGCAGACGTGTCTTGAACGCGGGTGGTTCAGGATTTAGGATGATTTCGGGTTTCAGCTGTTTCGTTTGTAGAGAGGAGAGTCCAGGATATTATGCTTTTGGGGTCGAGGGCCCGCAGCCGCGAAAACACGTCTGTATCTCTAGTTCTTCGAAATACTTGACATGACATCCCTATCACGGTCAGCTCCACCCCTTTTGCCGGACTGGAAACTGTCTTTTGTGCAGTCGCAAGACACGATGCCGCGATAAGTTCACAGGCAAAAGGAGAAGCAGCAGGTTTCAGAGCCCCAACCTAAACCCCAGATACCAGACCCTAAATCCTAAACCCTGAATTTGCAACCCTGAACCCTCAAACCCTAAACTCCAAGCCCTAATCCCTGAGCGGTGCCCTGGAAGTGCTTGGGTCGAGCTCCGCCCCAAGAGTCTGCGAGATCCACTCCCGGCGCAGCATCAGGTGCTCTGGCCCACGATCAATCATCCAAATCACGAACCTTGGGGTTTGGGGTTTGGGGCTTAGGGTTCCGGGTGCAGGGTTTACAGATCAGGGTGGAGTTTTGGGTTTTCGGTTTGAAATAGGTTGTAGGGTTCACGTGCCAACCCTGGGATTCTTCCACATGAGGTTCCCAAGTTGCCTGGAGTACAATCTTGCCATACCTTGGCGATCCAACGAAAGTAAGGAGGGATATCACCTTTTGCTTTTCGTAGTTTGTGGTGATGTCCGTGTGTCGGCCTAGTCTCGTCCACTGGTCGTCCACTGTCGTACATGCCAGGCGAGGTTCGTTTCTGCTTGCTCGGTTGAAGGTGAAAACCTATACAGTGTGGGCTTTGGGGTTTATGCATTGATTAGCGGTTCAGTCGACGTGATCGCCGGTTTCAATGTTTCCCAAAAGTACGAACAAAGTCGACCATCTGGGGGTTTCTGAAAATGGAGGACCCTAATATAGTACCCTAAATAGTTGGATCCTTATAAGGACCCCAAACTAAGGTACCCCCTAATTGTCGGAAACTCCCGTCTTCCATCAACTTCCGTCATCCTCACACGATGGTGAAACGTGGAGGGTGGTAGGCGGGCATTGGCTCCGCCTTGCTGTTTGTGGTCATCAGCTTTGAGACGCAATTCACCAGGTGTGGGCTGTACTGACCGGTGAAAACCGAGGAGGATTTCCCCAAAGGGTCCTAGGTACTGTTATGGGGAATACTTCCCCAAATCATAATAGTAATTCCTAATATAGAAACCCTACACTCTACCATATAGGTACTTAGGACCCTTTGGGTTCTGCTTCATGAGCCTCCGGTCGATGCAGTGGAGTTCGAAGGCTCGGTTCGCTGTGAAGCTTCTAGGCTTCAGGGTTTAGGGTTCAGGGTTCAGGGTTTAGGGTTTAGGATCACTGTGAAGTTTCTAGGCACCTGCAAACATGCACAACGATGCTGCTTGAAAAGGCGTAGGTCAACCACGCACACCGTCAAGTCTACAGCAGAGTCACTCAAGACTGGATTCATCCAAAACAACCCTAAACAACCCTAAACCCAAAACAACCCGAAACCCCAAAACACCTTGCTTTTACAACAAAGGTTGAGAAATCCAACCAACAGTCTCAAGGCCCTTCCGTTACAAAGCACAGCCGGAAGTCGAAAGGTCCTTCTTAAAGAAATGCATGCCTAAAACCCCCGGCACTCGAAGTCTAAGGTCTCTTTCCTCAGAGACATGAAGACCGACCCGCCAAAAAGCAGAGCTGTAAAAACGTGTCATGTAATGTATGATAAGCGTCAATAATTAGACTTGTTGGTGATATAATGTAGTCACGTTAGCATACGAAACCCCAATTAATGATGTTAATCAAGGGCCTTAATAGGCAAGGTTTGGTTTGGGGGCTGGAGTGTAGTTCAATCTTCATCAGGAACCATTAAAAGCATCGTGTCTGTAATTTGGGTTGCTATAGAAGAGACCCTAACCAAAACCCCAACAGCCAAGTTTCTACAACACCCCAATCCCTGAAACCCCAAAAACTCCAAACCCCTACAGCCCCAAACCGTAAAGCTTCCAAATCCCAATAGGCTAAAACCCATACCCGCAAACAACTTAGTAACCTAAACCCTAAACCCTAAACCCTAAACCCTAAACCCTAAACCCTAAACCCATCAACACAGCAGGCATCCCCTCGGGGATTCTTCCTCGCTGGTTTGTGGTCGAGGACCCCGGAGGCGGCACTAAGGCATGGGGTGGGGAGGGTCTCCTCAACTTAAGCCGAAGGGGAACCTCGATCATCAGCAGGTTAGGACCAACACGGAGTGATAGTGCCAGGCAGGCGGGGGGCTGCGGGAGTACGGTGTACACCGGGCGCCGCTCTCCCCAGCAGCTGGCAGGATGATTCGCAACGGTTTGGCTCAGCCACGCAGCTCACGGCAGGTGCGGGGGCGGCGGAGTAGGGTCTACTCCATACGCCGCTCTCCGCAGGCGGACAGCAGCTGCAGGCATCGGCGAGGGATTCGATGGGTCGGGAGGCGTCGGCCGGAAGTGCGAAGTCGCAGGGCGAGCGGTGCTCGCGGGACCTGTGACCGACATGCCCGGCACGGCAGTCACCTCACCTCACCTCACCTCACCTCACCTCACCTCACCTCACCTCACCTCACCTCACCTCACCTCACCTCACCTCACAGCAGACATCCTAAAACTATAATAGAAGCCCTAGAACCCTCACCCTCAAAGGACTCATATTTTAAGGCTTTTTGCTATCATATGAGGCTTTTGGGCTATTTTGATGCTAAGGAATCCTGAACCCTCAACCCTAAACCTAGCTAAACAGAGGCAGAGGAGGGGGCTCTTCGAAATCCACCGTGCCGTTCCGATCCAGGTCGATCTCGCGCCAGTAGCCTTGGTTGAACTCTAATTGTTTATGGCAACCAAGTTGTAGTAACTAGAAGACGAGTGGCCCG
>CAJNDV010018369.1:0-10260 GCA_905221635.1 Symbiodinium sp. CCMP2456 | reverse complement strand
CTACTACTACTACTACTACTGACAATTCGATCAGCCATGGCCAAGCTGCCACATCGTAGATGTCGAAGAGGCGGCGAAGCCGCTCGATGTCTAGTAGGTGGATACCTCAGAGTCTCAGAGCTCCAGGAAGAAGGATCGTTCTCTAAATTAGGGTCCCTTTTAGGGTCCTTTTTATAAGGGTGCCGTATTATATTGGGGACCTCAAAAGGGACCCTAATTTGGAGAACTGCCCATCTAGAGTTCAGTTTAGGGTTGAGGGCTCCAAACATATGAGGTTGAGGATTGATTAGATTTAGGGTAAAAGAGGATTACGGCTCCAGGACCCCAGGAAAATCGGTTTTTGATCGGGAGGGCAATGCTGGGACAAAGGGACTGCAGGGCTTCGCTCTGTACGATTCCGGATTCTTAGCGATGGAGTCTTACATCTCAGCACTAAGATCAATAGCATAATTAAAGTCACACTTCGAGTAAACAATATGAACAACTAAAAAGATAAGAGTACAAATGAGGAAGTACAGAATCCAATTTCTCTCTAAATCTGTATAAGCTTTTCAGGCTTGTTCGTAGAGTTCCGTTTTGCAGCAGGCTAAACCAAAAACCCTGATCTAAACCCTAAACCCTGGACCAAAAACCCTAAACCCAAAACCCTGAACTCTAAACCCTGAACCGGGGTACAAGCCTGCGCAGGCAAGAGAAGCAATTCCAGCGGAGCTGGACAGTTCGGGTTTAGGCTTTGGGGTTCAGGGTTTAGGGTTCAGGGTTTAGCCTTTAGGGTTCAGGGTTCAAGGTTTGGGGTTTAGGCTTTAGGGTTCAGGGTGTAGGGTTCAGGGTTTAGGCTTTAGGGTTCAGGGCTTAGGCTTTACATCATCTACGATTTCGGGCCTAGACGGTGGGCTACAATCATGTAAAACAAAACATTAATCTCAAATCCTAAGATGAGGGCCTTACGAATTGGCACCCTTGTATACAGGGAAATTTCAGAGAAGTCCTGGGATGCAAGTGAGCTGCCCAGCTTCCTGGATAGCTTCCTGGATTCCCGATCCTCACAGCATTGCCGCAGGTTTCGGTGAGGGCTTCTAGGGTTTGCGGCGGTCTCTGCTTACATTAAAGGGTCCCTGAGCCTGAACCCAAAACCTGGACCCAGGGACTACAACCCAGGGCTTCGTGCTCGAGGGTTTGGGGCTTCGACTCGCACGCTGGCACAAGGCAGGGTTTAGGGTTTAGGGTTTAGGGTTTAGGGATCCTAAACCCTAAGCCCTACACATCTCGCCGCTCACACTGGGCCTCTCCTCCAAGCGAGGCACGTTTCATGCTTCGCGTGTCAGGAGCGATACACACAGCCGGGAACCAACAGCTTCGCCCACTTGCATTTCGCAGTTTTGTTTCATGTAGGAGCCTTCATAATTAGAATGCCTAGTAGTTAGAATACTTAATTAGGGTTCTTTGATATAGTATAATTATAACAAGGAACCTCCCAAAATGATGTAGGTAATTGTTGAGGCCCCTATATTAGGCTGAAGCTTTTCGGGTTCTAAGCCTTCTGGCCGAGGGCGTTTCATTTATGAGGCTGAGAGGCCGAGCCGTAGATTTAATTGGTTTTACCTGCTACACCTGGGGACTTCCGAAAACAACGCCCCGAGATAGTTACCGCAATCTCATATTGATGTGAAGGCCCGAACGGGCATAAGCACAAACGAACGGGGATTACAGCAATTGCGGATCGGGCCTTGTTTCTGCCTGGATTGAGTTCTGCCTATAGTCTCCATTGTAGTTCCTTTTTTTGGTTTAACCAATTATATATCAAGGAATTTATAAGGTATCCCCAAAAAGGAACTACAATGGAGACTACAGGTGGTGGTGAGATTAAGAGATCACATGATTGTCCAAGCTCAGCAGCTGCTCGAGTAGTTTTTGCACAATCTTCCCGTCATCCGATGATGTCTAAGTAGATTGATTCACCAACCCTGTATAACACAATGCAACAGAAGCCCTTCTATCTAACGAAAGATCGCCCTGCATCCACCTCTTCCTCGGCACTTTTCCGGCCGAGCGCTCAGTCGACTTCCTGCAAGTGCCAGACTTCCTGAAGCTGCAGCAGATACCGCTGCAAAGTTCGTGTGGATGCACCACGAGCGCTGACTGAGCGAGCCAACCGTGCAACCCTGCCGACATGATCCTCGTCCATTGCACACGACTCCACTATCGGGTTCATGGCGAATGTTGTCGTGTCGAATTGCCATGCCACATGCTTCACGATGTGAAACAACATGTGAAATTTTGGTGTTATTGCGAATCGACTTTCCCCCTTCTCGAGAGTGAGCTTCGCCACCCGAGCTGATGCAGCGAGGAAATGTTCACCAGCAGAAATCACATCAGCACACCGAGTGCCAGTTAGCCAAAAATCGCTGCAATAGAGGAGTTTCATGAACGCATTGAGCGCTCTGCTCCCACTTGCCTCAAGATGGTTCGTTGCCAACGAGTTCATGCAACCAGAAAGAACAAGTCTCACACAAACCATGCACACACATTGCTTGTCTCTGTGTAGGAGCAACAAGTCTCAGTCGCTCGTCTGCGCAGTGTTCTAGGTTCCTTTTTTGGCAATACGCATCTATGAACTGCAGGATCGTAACTGTCAAGGCCCCCTTCGTCCAAGACCCTTCAAGCGTCGTGCCGATCTTCTTCCAGCCCAGAATAGATTTTGAGAAAGCCCGAATGTAGGAAACCTTGGGAGGGTCCTTAGACCAGTATACGGTCTGTCACGAAATAATATACCGATATATACCGTATTGTTTCGAGTAGTCTCCACACAGAAACCCCAAACGTGCTAGGACCCTCTATATTGTATGAGCTGAGCAACTGATGTCTTGCAGAAGTCCATGTATGCAAAGCTGAGTTGCTCCATTCGCTGCTCCAAAGACCCTTCGACAAAGAAGTTCTCGAGAAGCAAAACCAGGGCTGAGGCACCCCAGCTCTTGCCGACACCCAAATTTACAGCGTGCCATGGGTCGCTTCTATAGAAGTGGGCCAAATGCCCGGTGTGTTGCAGGAGCCTTGTCGTAAAGACTGATGGGGTTGTCCATGGTAGTTCCTCCTCCATGGTGTCCATAAAGTCCGGCCAGGCTGACCTTTGATTGTGTTGCTCCCATATTACAGCAGAAGAGCGATAGCCTCTTTAATATGCCGACGTCAAAAAAGCTTCGACATGAAAGTGCAGCTGAAAATCATATCTTCCCAGTCATATCCTTCCCTTCCTGCCAAACAATAATGACACAAGCCCTTGCCCGGCTTTGAAGATGAGGCCGCCTTGGGACCCTGGCGGAAGGTGCGCTGGAGCTTTCCGGCCGAAGCCTTGGATTCGGATTGGGAGGGTTGCTGCAGGTTTGGGTTACGTAAGGCTAGGCCAAGGCTTACGGGGCTTCTACAGGACTTACAAGACCAAGGCTTGATTACGAGGATACATAGGCTGACTGGGATTTGGCTTTGCGCTGCTCATCAGTAACAATATAAGTACACAACTGATGACAAGGTTCCAGGAAGGGCCAATCGCCCTTTACCCCGATTGGGTTGAGCCATAAGGGACGCCCATCCCTAAGGATAACCCCTTGAAGCTGAGCAGACTGGAGGTCGTCGACGATATGTGCAAAGAACTGGTCCAGCACCTCCGGGGTCTGGGCGTAGTCCTCCTGGGATAGAATTTTCAAGGCGCTTGTAAACACTTTGCGTGACTCGGCAAAGACACGTCTTACAGCAGGCAGGTCCTTAGGGAGAACACCCAGAAGAAAACGGGTTGTGAGAGTAACTCCTCGTTGATTAACAAAAGCTTTTGCGTTGCTTTCGCCAACCAAGCGATCAGCAAAGGCTTCCCGGCCCAGCAAGCTCGTACCCTTTCCAAATACGCTTTGCCACTGCATTATCATTATCCCAGACCGCTTGAAATATGTACCTTCGTCGCCATGAATGAGGCATGGCAGGCACCGGCTTAAGTCAACCTCATTACGATCTGATCTCTGAAAAAGCTCGTAGTCCGGGAAGATGATTCTGTAGCGAGCCCAGAAATCGGCCATCATTTGGCAACCGACAGAAAAGCTGCTTTGCCCGAAAAGCCTGGTCCAGAAGTTTTGCTCATCGATGAAATGTATGAAGTCAGTAGCTCGAATCATTGGATGATCAAATGAAGCCTCCGGTATCTCTTTGAGAGGCTCTGCCACCAACGTGCAACATCTCGCCTTCGCCTTGGCCCTGGATTTGGATTGAACCTTCTTCCGTTTCTGTTTGACCTTTCGAGCGTGTCTGAGGATCGTGAAATAGCGTATCGGAAGCTGTAGTCGTAACCCAGTTTTTCCGGCCACACGATGAACTTTCTCTTCCTAAGTGTTGTATAGGGGTGCGGGTTTGGGTTACCAATCTTACTTACACAAACCAACCCAGTTTTAAGTCGTACACATGACGAAAGTTAATCAATCAAACAGAAGCCACGGCTTTGCTTTCAGAAGCTCTGCTGAGTGATGAGAGAACGGGGCAGCTCAGCGCATCCGAACCGAAATCCTCAACCACTCTCTTCGAGGTGGCTACAGCTTTCTTCGCATGGCCACCGCGACCAACATCAGCGAGGAGCGATCGCGCAGTCGAAGACACACCTGGCACGTATTGCGGGGTCGTTGCTGCGGTTAATAAAAGTACAATAAGGTCAATATAGTATACAAGGTCAATATAGTGGCTGCTTTCGCGAATACTGAACAGACACGGGCATGGCCAATAGATTTTTGGGATGTAGCTCGAAATGGCTTGATCTTAGCGAAGGGTATCTTCGGACTAATGGGTCTGCTCATCTTGGAAGGAGGTTGTACCTGATGTAATAAAGATAGCCTATATACCTGAAAGTCGGGAAGACTTTTCTCTGCGTCGTCTTTAGAAGACTCCCCAAGTCAATGCACGTAGCCTGCGTCGCAGGACACATCGGCCGGATAACATCACTTGGATAATTCAGAGGGCGCACTCACGTGTCTGTTCACATGCAGCGCTGAGTGAAAGAAAGATGCACACGAAGCATCGTCGACTACCCCGGATGGCTGCTACAGTGGAGAGCACCATACACAAACTTGAACTCCTATGCCTATATATGTATAACTATTAAGACAGCCGGATAGGAATTACAAGACTTATTCATTAAGATTGTGCATCCATCATCAGGGCTTGCCCTTGCGACGAACCCGCCTTTGCGGGGTCACGGACGCTTCTGCGTCTGCAACAGCAGCCTTACCTTTTCGACCGCGCTTGCCCGGCTTAGCCTGCTTGGCGGGCGGCGGCGGCTTAGCCTTGGCATCTTCACATTTGCGAGCCACATTGATGTGCTTGAGCATCGTCCTCGGGTGATGGTGACACCACGTAGTCTTGTATAGTAGCCTTGTGCAAGGCGTGTGTGTGTGTGTGCATAGTATGTATATATGTGCGTTTTTATGAGTGCATGTATATAAGTTACAAAACTAGACATGGTAGAGATAAAATTACGATACACATATTTTGCCTTTGTAGGAGTAGGTCGTTCTACGCCGATAGAACTCCCCCATACAACACACGGCTCACCTAGGAATGCAATGCTGTTGGTATCGGGCCCCACGTAGGTTGTTAAATAGGTATACTGATCCGCATAACATGACATACCTACCATGCTCGTGTGGGGTTGATGGTCTACGTGGTGAGTGTACTCTGAGATTGGGAGGATTTGTATGTACACGCAGAATTTGCCGCTTTTATGTACGATAGGCGAGCTAAGGATAATAAGGTCCAAGGTGCTTGAACCGACTCTCTTTGGCAACCATTTCGGCACACCTAAGATTCCCACTGTACCTTTGCACAACAGAGACAAGCAGTCGAGTAACTCGGATGCACCCAAGACACGGCTTTGAAACAGCCTCCCGCAGAGCAACGAAGTCCAGCTTTGCCCTTGGATAGGTTGCAGCCAGCTTGCACAAGTCCCCAACAAACGACATTGGTATGTCAGTGAAACTAGAGCGCCGAAGGCACTTTTGGAGCCCCGTGTCATCCACATCCTCCATCTCCAAAGACCCGGCTAGGCAAGCAAGCTTGCCGTGTTGCACCTCGAGCTCCTTCCTCATGGCCTTAAACTCGTCTTGAAGCCTTGGATCTCAGATTCACAGGAATAGGCACACAGTACAGATCATTCTGACGCTTGCCGCTTACTTGCCGTTTGGGAGCTCTTCGGTTTGATCGTTGGGATCGGGGTTGTACGGTGGTACAAGCTGGCCCATCATCTTGACAATGGAATCGATTTTACCACTAACCTGCGTGAGGTAGCGCTTGATCTCGGATTTGACCTGCATGTGCAGTCGCATAGAGCACTACAGGGTTTATGGTTTTTTATAGTTTAGGGTTTATGGATTTCGGGGCTTGTAGGCTGAGCCACCTAGCTGCCTAGTTAACGAAGTAACAGACCGCCCGCCCACTCCCCAGGCACACAGACACACACACACACACACACACACATGTATACATCTACATATACACAGGCACCGGCAAACACACCTTGACAACGTCACCACTTGCCGACTGCTCTGGCGCAGCACCGCCCTCGCCCTCCATGCCCAGGCCGAGAGGAGCGTCCAAGTCCCGGAGCGCGAGGTGCCCGGTCGAGTCGCCGGCCTGTCTATAAAGATTCTGTAAAAGGAGGTTTGTTTTTAAGAGGGAGTCGAACTAATGTGTTGGGGTTGGTTATTCAATAAAGAGGCCTCCTCGCTAGCACGGATTTGCTTGTCCAAATCGGAACGTCGTATCTTCGATGTCTCCTCCGTCTCCACGAAGTACTCACTGACGGCAGTGTTATACTTCCAAGGACTTAGCTTGGTCGAGGTATCGACATCGCACCAACCGACATGTCCCAAGCAACACATATCTAATGCCGTGCCACCGAATGAGCGTGTTCGGAAATCGCTTGCAGTACTCAATCACCTGAAGTATGTCCGACCTTAGCTGCAGGTTTTTGTTGGGAGGTGAGGTTCATGTTATTGCACACATGCATTCCCCGCAAGACGAGCCGAATAGCTTGGGCCACTTGAGCTCGGTCTTCATGCGTTCCTGTGTCAGCCAGCGGCCCGTTATCTCTTGCTCTTTGGCCACCATCCTTTCTTTGACGTGCGTGACCCGCATCAAGAAAGTGGCCTGGCGGATGACAGTCCAACATGCTATAGAGCCTGTGTGCAACTAGTGCGTCTTTACCAATTTAATGTGCATCGACCCATGCCTTCATCTTGCCGTGGTTCTTGCTCTCCTCTTCGCCCAATTGTTTGATAGATTCTAGCAGCGCCAGTTCTAACACCTCGCGATATTCACCGCCAGACTCGAACTCTTCGCGGATGGAAGCCGGGACCCAACAACGTCCCGTCTTCTTCTTCTCACATAACCTCTTCAACCTCATGCGGAGCGCATCCTGTGAGATCACCTGGCTCATTTATTGAAGTGATCGAAGACTTTGACCCACATACAAAAAAAATTACAGTGTAGTGGCAGGGGTCCCGTCCGGAGTGACGATTGTCGCGCTGCCCTCATCATCGGCATTTGCTTCCTTTCCCTGCTGCTTTGCAGTGGCCTTCGCGGGGCTTGCCTTTTTCTTAGGAGTGCTCTTCGGAGCTGCGGCAGCTTTCGGCTGGGCCTTGGCTGGGCTTGGCTGGGACGGTTCCGGGGTTCCGTTTGTTGCGCTGGCAGTGCCGGCTGCAGCTGTTTGTTGCGTGAGTTGCGCTAGCAGCAGACTTTGCGCTTGCATGGCTTCCTGCATTTGCTGCAGCTGAAGTTTCAAGATCTCCGACTCTGGAGGGGGGTTTGCCTTTGGCCGAGTGGGCTTCTCTGCGCTCGGGGTGAACTTCGGAAACTGCGCGTGGCGGGTTGGAGGGGTGGTCGTGGATCGTCCAGGCGAGGGTGTGGCCACCTCTTCAAAGGCGGCTGAAAGCCTCTTCCGCAGCGTAGCATCAGCAGCCTAGGTCGCACCCAAGTTTAGATTGTCTCCGAGCTCCGAAAGTATAGCGGCCACATTATGTCACAAACGAGCTGCTGTGAACTCACCCGCAGCAGCAGACCCATAAGGATCAGCCTCGAGGCAGCAGACCTCGTCGTCGTCGTCGTCGTCGTCGAAGGACTCGTCATTTCGAGTCTCCTCAGCCATGTCTGAAGAAGGCACCTGACATGTGTAAGCGGTCTTTGTACATGCAGTGGACACCGTGCCTACAGGAGTATAAAGATGACACATGCACATCTTGACAACCGGGCGACAGCTTCATGTGGCACGGGCAGGGCCACATGTGCAACCTCAGATGTACACAGATGAACACGCAGGGATTGCTATAGTTTGAGCATTGTTTGCTGCTGACATTGCAGACTGGATTCTGAAATTTCGTGTTTGATCTCGGGGTCGGGCTTGGGCATCTGTTTCAAAGCAGCTTCTGCCTCCTCACCCAAACAGAAACCAGACAAAACCCGAACTAAAACGCACGGTCTTCCCTGACGCACACGAGCTTCGGTCCTGTAAACGCTGCATGAGCTGTTCGCGAGACATGTGATTCATAGATCTCATGATACCGCTCGATGCGGCCAGGTACTCGGCACCAGCTTCAAGCTCCGTGCCACTCCAGGCACGGCTCTGCAGAGTCCTAGCCCTTTCGAAATCAGGGCTGCGATCACACATGATTCTATGAAAAAGCTGATCCTTGAGAGGACCTCGCCGTGTGTTGTGCTTGCACAACATGCACTCATGCATAATCAGAATGGACAGAAGCAGCAAAGACAACCTTTTCCATGCATCCACCATAAGTTTGCTCAGGAAGCACACCACTCCAGCAGATTTTAGCCCATAAAACCAGGAGAGAGTAGCCCAAACTACCAAATCCGCGTTGTAAGGAGCATTTATATACCATTCGGAGATAATAGAAAAGGCGACCTATGAACGCAACTTGAACACCTATAAGTCGTTCATACGAACGGCTTGGAACGCCTTCGAACGTGGCGCAAACGGGTTAAGAACGGTTTAAGAACGGGGTCGGGTTTTGAACGGGTTATGAACGGGTTGCATGAAAACGCCTATTGAACGACATTAGTACGATCACCGAACAACATGGACGATTATCGAACGGGTACCGAACGGGTCTCACTTCCCTACCTATTATACAAAAGCACCCAAAACTGCCCCAACCATATCAAAACAGAAGCAAAACAGCCCCAAACCCTATGTTTCTAGGGCTGATGTGTCTGCTGAAGCAGCCATAGGCGCTAATTTCAACTGCACTCTAAACTCCGAACCCTTAGGCTCGCTTGGGAAAAGCTTCTTTCCAGTGAGGCGGAAGGTTCAGAAGCTTCGACCCCCTTAGATAATGCACCACCTCAGACAGTCTTGCCTCCGGCCAGCAGTCCAGGCAATCGTCGGCCGACACAAGCCAGCTGAGGCCACTGAACTCAGGAGGGGGTGGATCGGGCTTGCCTCGTCCTTCGGTCAGTAGAAGAGGTAGCAAATCTCGAACTTCTTTTCCAAAGCGTAGAGGATATGCCCTGAAACAAATTCAGAACATAGAAATCACTAGAGGGGTTCTGCTTCTGTACGATTGCAACTGTACATGAACTCAGTATTGAGGGCTGGGCTGACTGGCTTTGAGATTCCGGTTTCCACGCCACGTCTTTTGTCCGGCAGCATTTTGGGATCGCACCACTAGAACCTTCTTAGTTTTCTGGATATGTCGTCGGGATAGGCGACCCTTGTCCAAGCGCCGAATCACTGGATTGTTTGACCAGCCTTTGCTGTGTTTTGGAGATGGGCTGCCGTAGTGTTGCATCCACCAAGCCACGGAAACTGCCTGGGCACGGATGTGTGTTTATTCGGTTTCGGGATACGCAGACTAGCTTGAGCGATTCCGTAAGATCGGGATTGTGTTATTTGGATGCAAGTAAAGAAGCAAAGAGGTTTGGGCTAGGGTTTCGATGCAATCTTTTGGATGATGCATTGAATATGGACACTCGATTCCGAAGCCTAGCAAAAGCTGGAGCAGAGTTACACAACACATGCGAACCTAAAAAAGCTCACTTTGAAGGGCCCTCTTGTGGAGCATACGTAGCTTATCAGAGGACGACATCACCTTTTATATACGGTGTTTTAGACCCTGTCAAGGAAACATCATGTGCATCAGGGGGATCATTTTGCGGGGTCCCACCCACCCCACTCCGAAAAATTCTGGCTGGGGGCTGGAAAACCCTAAACCCTAAACC
>CAJNDV010018358.1:50280-68639 GCA_905221635.1 Symbiodinium sp. CCMP2456 | reverse complement strand
AGGCGCCGCAGGCTGGATGCAAAAGGGTTTAGGGTTTTAGGGTTTAGGGTTTAGGGGTTTAGGGGTTTTAGGGTTTAGGGTTTTAGGGTTTAGGGTTTAGGGGTTTAGGGGTTTATGGGTTTAGGGTTTAGGGTGTGATGACCCTCCGGTGCAGCCAAGGGGCGCCCAACACACTCAAGGCCCCATTTGGGAGTTTCCGAAAATAAGGGGTACCCTATTTTGGGGTCCTTATGATAAGGATCCTACTATTTAGGGTACTATGTTAGGGTCCCTATTTTCGGGGTGCTAGATTAGGGTCCCCTATTTTCGGAAACCCCCATTTTGTTCCATCCTTTTCGCCAGGCCCCGCCTCATTTCCAGCCGTGGCAGAACCGGCACCGGGCTGCCAGCCCAAACAGGCCGTCGGAGCGACCTTGAATGCTGGGATAGAGAATATGGTAGTTTCAGAAAACTAGGGTACCCTATTTAGGGGTCCTTATAATAAGGATCTTACTATTTAGGGTCCTATATCAGGGTCCCCTATTTTCTGAAACTCTCATATTAAGGCCTTGGTTTGTGAAATCAGAACAAAGTCATATTATGGTTATCATCGCTATCGCAATGTTGTCACCCTTTCACGGATCATTGCATTTGGGCTTCCAGTGCTACTAGTGCTAGCTGATCACCCATTAGCTTGTCGACAGGTATCAGTTTTGTTGACCTTGTAATTTTCCGCGTGGGGGCGCCGCATTAATGATTGAGTTTAGCGTATGAAAATGATTATAGTTCTTGCGGAACGCTTCTAAGTCCACTCTGCTACCGTTATGCACAGCATGAAAGTCTGACTGGTCAGGTTATACGTATGTGTGGTCGAGAAGTTTGGACGCAGTCTGTAATTAGCTTGCTTCGGAGCTTGAAGCACATACAGGTAAATTACAGGTATCGACGGTTGCAGCATACAAGCTTGGATGTTCAAACTCAAACCGCGGATCTTTGTGAACAGGCCCCTTCCCTGTCGTTGTTCCACAAGGAATCAACAGAACGCTCTCGTGTCAGAGTCCACATGTTTGAGACTGCTTTGTTCTAAGTGACTCGGCCCTGTTGGTTGGTGGATGTTCACCGGCATCATCACCCCGACATCATAAACCTGCATCGTCATCATCCTGGCCGGTATCGGCTCTGTACCATTAGACCATCTGCATCTTCAATACCAACGCCAGCTTCATTCGCATGATTGCAAAGATCAGAACACACCCATAAAAAATGCAGATACCCTAAACCCCAAACCCTAAACCCTAAACTCTAAACCCTAAACCCTTGGTTGTTTAGCCGGTCTTGCCAGATTTCTGGTGATTCTATGCTCTTTTGTCAGGCCCCCTGGCTGGCCTTTCGCCCCACGCTCGGCCTCGCCGCCGGCGCGCAGCGACGAACGGCCCGTAGCTCCTCTGGGCAGCAGGGGTTTAGGGTTTAGGGGTTCTTGTTTGGGGCTCAGGGCGTCAATGCATCAAAGTCCGCAGAACTTACAGCACCAAAAAGCTTCCTGACCAGACTAAAATACTAGGTCCACCATTTGCCTCGGTAGTGCTCTTTATGCCCTTTTTGTTCGGGGTGTCCCTTTTCAATCGGACAAGTGAATATGTTGAGGGGCCACCACCTAGCATATCAGATGCTTCTGGTCGACATAGGCTCCCATAGCTAGGCAAGGGCACCACTCCAAGCATCATCCGATGCAAACCTGCAGAGAGGTAGGCTGGCTTCTGTTGGGTCGTGTCTGTTGAACCGTGTCTCGATATACAATTTTAAAGTGGAGCCACCGAGGAAAGTTAACCGTGATTGCTTCGGACTTCAGATCCCAATGTGGGGCTGTCCCCACCAAAAAAACCGCGGAATCCCAATCCGAAACCATGGCCCCAAGGCATGCGTTCAACCCGCACCTGGCCAGACGGCGGCTGAGGATCATGTGCACCTCAGCGGCACTCACTGGCCCAGAGGAAAGGTTCGCGGTTTAGGGTCCCAACCAGGCGTTGCAAGTTTCCTGGGTCTGGGCTCCGACCGCCGGCTCTACCAGTAGGTGCTTCTTTCAATTCCTCATGAAGGACCTGAACCTAAACTCTCATTATCATGGCCCCTAACCCTAAACCCAGAACCCTAAACCCTAAACTCAGAACCCTAAACCCTAAACCTAAACCCTAAACCCTAAACTCAGAGCCGTAGGGATCATTGGATGAAGCTGGAGGGGTTCTATAAGAAGATATGCTTGGCCGCTGCTCTGCGACCGACAACACATCTTGAACCCGTCGCTTTGATTCGGGCATTTGGTAGATGCAGATTTCGCAGCAACAGCCCTCCTCAAGCAGCGGTGATATTGCAGCATACGATGGCGACCCGGCTTGAGTGCTTTCCCTGGCCTGCATTTAACAATCCAAGCAAAATGTGACTAAGGACTTTTGCGCTGTAACTGGTCAAGAATCTACACACGAAGACTCCGCCAAGAGACTTCTACCCACATGAACGGATGAATCCTTAATAGTTAATAGCCAATGGCGCCCAAACCACAGCAGTCTAACCAAAATCCTATCGATGAGACCCTCTGAAATCTCTGAGTCTGAGGCTCGTGGCAGTGCCGCGCTCTCGCCTCCAGGCCTTTCTCTAAACACTAAGCCAACCCTCAACCCAAACCATATAAACCCGAAGCCCCAAACCCTATACACCGGAAGCTCTAAAGATCCTATAAGATACGAGGTTCATGCAAAGCTTAGGATCTCGAGATTCCAGCCCTGGGCTGCTGGCGCATATGGAACTTTTACAAAAGAGCAAACATTATGGGTGTGGGTTGCCGGACTTGAAGTTCAGCATGAAGGCGAGGCTTTGAGGATCCTAGAGGGTTTAGGGTTCACATGCTGTCGCGAGTCCGAGTGGAGCGAGACAGCTGTCCTGGCGTGGCGTTGCAAGCCAGTTGCAAAAGGGTTCACTGAGCCAGCTTCCTTTGCAGGGTTAAGTTCGATTTGGGAAATAAGGGTTTCTACTAGTGCGTGCGGTGTCAGTGTTCTCTTTGGGTGGCCGCGCAGTCCCTCAACCCCGACGAGCTAAAGTCTACAGGACCCCAACATCCCTCCCGATTGCCCATGTGACTTTTCAGCCCCAAACCCAGCACCCGGAGCCACACATAAGAGTTTAAGAACATCGAAAGCCCTAAGCTGAAGTTACTACAGGACCTGTTGTGAGAAAAGCCCAAATCCGGCAGGCAGTCGCACGTCTCCTGGCCACACCACAGGGCGGAAGCAGCGCCGCCCCAAGATTCGAAGGGTAAATGCTGAAGCTTTAGAAGCACGGGATGCTAGGCATCCGATTTTTGGGAGTTCAATGACATGTGGCACACTCATTAATGGAACCTTAATTTGTCAGAACCATCCCTTTTCCAGAATTTTGGAGTTTTCGGGGCAGCCGGCAGAAAAGCCGGCATAGGGGTCGGAATATTAATTCGTAATCATAGTCCTTATAATGCTTGTGAATTTAAATTGCCATCTGCCCCGAGATCACGCCAAGACCGAACTATCAAGTTCCTATTCTTGAGGCCCTTATACTAGTAACGGGCTCCCGGTTTCCCACGAACCCATGACTAGATTGGACTGTTGAGGGTTTGTTGATCGTGGGTGCTGTTCGAGTTGCTGCAAGCTGCCTTGGGCATGGGATGACATTTTGGTTACGCTCGACAGCCGATTTCGCATCCTGGGCCTTCAACCCCAGTCACCGGTCGCTTGAAGCAACAGTTCCCGCATTTTCCGAGACACCGTGAAAGCCAAGCCACCCTTTCAAGCCCTGCTCGTTCCCCAGAGACTCCAATATCCCTGAATTAAGGCATATACCTCAAACCATATTAGGAATCCTACCATAATTTAAGGTCTATTCCTGAATTAAGGGATATTGGGGTCTCTGGGTCGTTCCTTCCCCAGAGCGCAGCTTTCCGCAGGCTGATCTGAGCCTCCTCGATTTTTCTGGCCACGTCACAGCGGCGGGAAGTTGCGTGGCGTCCTCTCCGATAGCGCTCCAGCGCTTAGGAGTATGTAATACCTGTGGGTTTCACCAGGGTCCCGGTAGGGTCACGGGTTCAGGTCCCTTTAGGTTTTGGGATGTTTTGGGTTCGTGAGGAAATTCCGCCGAATTAGTTGCGAGTTTAACCAAAAAACCTCGGGGCCCTGACAATGTCTTTGAAAAGGTAACTGCAGATACAACCAACCTATGCATCGGATAGGAGTGTGTGGGCCAAAGAGTTCAAACTTCAGACTGTGCTGAAGCCAGAAATCTAGGAGGCGTCCAGGCCCCAAAGAATGACGGAACGGTGGTACAGGGGCTGAGTGTTTGAGCTTTGGGGCCTGGACGTTGAGAGGCTCACAGCCGGCCCCCAAAAACAGACTAGCCCCCAACAAAAGTCATCACTGGCCACAGGCCCTGAATCTCTAGATCCTTAACATTAGACTCCCTGGGCCATGCCTCCACCAGCATGGTATTCCGGACACCTTATCAGGCGAAGGAAAAGAGGTGATGAACAAATAAATAACATTTGCCCAAAAACTCTTGGGCCTGCAGCCGAAGCCTTGCACCAAAATCCAGCAGGGGTTAGTACTTATGAGGCATTCGAGGCTCTTGGGCGTATCCGGTTCATATGCTTTCTTGGATATGGAGGCCGCAGCAGTTTCCGGAACGGCGCGGGGAGCTTGACAGCTCATCCAGAGCGCAGGGTCTCGCCCATTCGATCGCTCACTTTTTACACGGCCTTGCCAGTATGGCCTTATACTCAGGGGCATGTCGGTCACCACTCCAGCGCGGGGAAGGTCCCGACAAGCCTTTGTTATGGTGGTCCGAAGACTCGAGATTTTTTCTTGTAGACCTTAAAGTACAAATGCTCATACTAACGCGAAATATACTGAGACGGTAACTCTAAAAGCTCTCGTTCAGGGCTTCGCCTTCAGGCACAGGGTATCAAAGATTGGCGTCCTCGGACCTCTATTGCAATCCCGCAAAAAATCGCTTGCACTTAGAACCTCACACAATGTCACACAAAGCCTTCGATGCCTCTGCTCGGTTGACGATGAGTACAGGGGCAAGAAAGAATCTGTCGCACTGGTAATGTTCCTTACTTCGGACTCCTGAAAATATTTCCCTCGTGCTATTTTGTAAACCCTGTTCGAAGGATTGAGGCTCCTACATTAAGGATGTAACCTTGCACCACATGACACTTATGTCAGGCGTAAATCCTCAAACCCGGAGAATCTGCACACCCTGAACGCCCATTCTACCCCCCAAGCCCTATTCTCACTATTTAGGCGACTATATCATAGAACCCTTCAGCGAGCAGGCGGGCTTGGTGTGTAATTTCCTGGGGTGCCTTGGACGTGCTCCAGGGTTCGGCGTCCACCTGCAGAGCTGCGAGTCCTGAGCAGCGAGGTTCTTGGCGTACGGTAGGGGTTTAGGCGGGTCTAGTAGGGCCTGGAATTTAGTGGCGGTTTTGGGGTGAGAAAAACATGAGGTATCGAAGATATCCCTGCAGGCCTGTTACCTACCTCAGACAAACACTTACAACCTTTGAACCCAAGGATATGGCATCCCGGCGTAGTGGGAAAAAGGATAGCGTGTGTACGGCTCGACTACTTCCAGCAAGCTCTTCGTCTTGCGTAGTCAGACTAGAATGATGATGTACTTGAACTGCTATTCGGGCATCAAGCATACCTCAAAAGGTTTGAAGCCGTACCGGACAGCCAGGATCTCCAGCAAATGGGCAGGTGAGTGTTGTTCCACAGCAGGGGCCCTATTCAATCCACCATGTCTTTCCATTCTATGCGAAACTCTTTTTTAAATGCAGGTACCTGGTGAGCCCCGAGCCCAAAATCTCCGAGTACACGTAAGTTAAAGGGCACCCGAAGAGTGAAACAAACCGCCAAATCACAATCGAGAGTCTGGCAAAGACACGCTTCCCGCCCCTTGGCGAGGGGCAGGCTCCCGCCCGTGAGAGCGCTGCTTGCCTAATGTAGGGGCGTAAATAGTTACCTGTACTACTTTGGGGGGTTCCTTATTGTAAATATAGTATAATATACCCCAAAACCCTATTCAAACTAGTAAGGCCCTTTATTAAGCTGTCTGGGGTGAGCATGAGTGCTTAAGCTGTCTGGGGTGAGCATGAGTGCCCTTTCTGTTGTCCTGGCATTTCGGGCTCAGACTCACCCCGGGTCCGTACATCCAGAGACAGGGGGGAGCGGCACAGCAGATGAGCGACCGACATACGGACCATAAAGCGATAATCAGGAAACCCCCTATATACAAGACTCGACTATTCTGATTCTGATGACCGAGCTCCAGGGTGTATGATGTAAGGTTGACAGACAACGATTCCGGTTTGATTTAGATGTTTGCCGGGCTTCTCTCCGTGGACCTTTCGGCTACAGTGGCTGCAGAGTGTAGCGAGTTCAGGGTGTGCTGGTTCATGCTAGGAAAGTTTCAGCCGAGGTCGCGCCTGTGTCTCGGCGTCTCTTTCATTCGTTTCTTGCTTTCGTTGGACGCCAAGGAGCTGTCCTGATTGGTCGTTCTACCCGCGGCTTCAGTTCCCCAGCTGTGAGTAGTGTTTTGGCACAAGCCTTCAAAGGATCTCTGCTAGGAAGCTCACAGGGCAGGCACCTCACGGGCAGGAGCCAAAATCCCAGTCTTCCGAATCTTGGGCTGCTGCTACAGTCAAAGGCTTATTTGTTTGTTTTACCGAGATGTCTTTACACAAGCCTTCGCGCCTCATACCCTGCATCATCTTGTAGCGATGCTCCCTGAGAAGAGTCGTAAAGACGTTCATGGCTGTGAGGCCTAAGGGCCTAAACCCCGACCAGGAGCAGAGAGCCTAAACGCCATGGATGCCCAATTCTTTGTGGCTCCTCCCAAAATCAGCCTGCTTGACATTGACAGTTAACTTACAGGCGGTGGCCGAATGCCGAATGAGGCTACTGTCAACCAGCGTCTTTGCAAAGGTGTATCTACTGTTAGAGGAGTTCTACTCCCTGCGGTCATCGTATCAAGCACATACCCAGAGACTCCAATATCCCTTAATTAAGGAATAGACCTATAAATTATAGTAGGATTCCGAATATGATTTAAGGTGTATTCCTTAATGAAGGGATATCGGAGTCTCTGGGTACCTACAGGAGCTAGCCTGGCCGGAAGGGCCCGGGTCGCGAGCAGTTTGAACACAAGTATGGAATCATTTGCTATATGGGGGTTTCCGAAAATAGGGGACCCTAATATAGTGCCCTAAATAGTAGGATCCTTACTATAAGGACCCCAAAATAAGGTACCCCCTTATTTTCGGAAACTCCCATATTGTCCCTTCTAGTCCCATAGATCTACTCTACCCCAAACCCCTATAGCACACCCGGAAACCGAAATTGAGCCCCTTGTAACCCCTCGTGTTTGGCCTCTTACTGCGCATGTGCCCTTGACTGTTTCACCGTAACGGCTTGCAGATGCATCTGCGGCTTGGACGTTCGGGTCAAGACACGGAGGAACATCATCTGTTGAAACCTACCCCCCTAGAAGCATATCTAATGTGATCAAGTGATCTTGCATTCCACGGTTCATATTTGGGTATTGTCGGGTGGGCCTTAGGTTGATTAGCTCATGTTGAGAGTCTCGCTACCTTTTAATGAGCTGGGGTGACTTGACAAGGCTGCTGATCTTTCAGTCCATGTACCCTAAACCCTAAACCCTAAAAATTCAGACTTTGGTCTTGTTCAGGAAGAGATCATGCATGCCGCAAACAGAAAGCATTTTTGCCGTGGGGGCATAAAGCTCGGCGAGTGGGGGCCAAGATGCTGATGTTTTTGCTGAGGTTAAGGATCCTGTCATGATATTACTGACTCTGTGGTACATCACCTTCCGAGAGTCCCTTTACCAAAACCCAGAGCTTTATCCTGTCCGAGATGACCTGCAAGCCGTGACGGGATTCCATTTTTCATTTCTGGGGAGCCAGGAAAGGCACAGACACAGCACCATTCACTGAACCGAGTGCCCCATCGAGGGTGCTTGAGAAACCCCGTGCCAGGATGTTCTTCTCGTTCCCAGAAACGTTAAAGTTCCATTTGAGGAGACATTCTGCAATTCTGGGTTTAGGGCAGGGCCTTGTGAGGCTCACTGTGGGATCCGTACACATTCAACCCTAGATTAATTCCTAAGGGGCAAACCCAAAATGCCCTTAAAGGGAATCCCTGATGGAACCCTTACAGAATCCTTGAAGGGGGGTTCTCCCTGCTACAGAGCTTCAGGCAAGGTCTCCAAACCCTAAACCATCCCGAACCCTCGGCTTCATCCGAGCAAGGCGAGATATCAAAGCCTTGTTGGCCCAAACCCTGAACCCTAAGCCCGAATCTTACCCAAGACCCTCTGGCTTGTCCGAGCTGTGAGAGCGTAAACCCCACACCCTAAAACAAACACGCAAGCCAGCACAGCTTAAAACCCCCCCCAAAAAATAAAACAAAGCCCAAACCGAAAAACGACCCCCAAACCCACTGGGTTCTTGGTGCTGCGAGCTCTTATTCTGTCCACAGTCTCTTTCGCGCGGAACCGATTGCATCGGCTCTTGTAAATTGCGCTTCCCTGGGAGCCCAGTTACCTGTACACTGCATTTAGGGATTTGGGGTCTAGGGTTTAGGGCTGAGCGTCAAAGGGTTTAGGGGTGTAGCCCCTTGCTGCCTTCCCCTGAGGGTCCATGTACCCAAATGGTAGATACTTTGGCCCCAGACTAGTCCCTAAATAGGTACTTTGGGGCCCAATGTATATACTATATGAGTACATGGACCCTTAGGGTTCGTCACTCCAGGGCATCTCTGGGTCGTCCGTCGAAGTCTCCTCTTGATAGGACCTGAAAGGATGTCCACGATGCAGCGCAGCAGGTCGACGCAGCAGAAGACCGGTTTGAGTTGAGCGGAGGGTTTAGGGTTTAGGGCATTTTAGGGTTTAGGGTTTAGGGTTTAGGCGATTGCACAAGTCCTGATGCAAAAAAGGGCATTTCAGGGGTTCCCGACTCATATCCAGGCATTTTTCTCAGGTCTTGCTTCACTCAGAGCAGTAGCAAGAGGTCAAAGCAATCACTTGCAGTACGACTGTGTTTTTCATGCCCTTGGAGTGCCAAAGCCCTTTCTAGGAAGTAGGTTCCAAAATGTCAGAAGTTTCGGACCCAGTCTTCGGATTGCACGGGATATGTTTGTCGCAGCCGGCTCGATGTACCGTAAACATGCACTTCGACGATTGTGGGGTAGCAAGTGCTGCGGACTGAGTTTAGGGTTTGGGGTTTAGGGGTTTAGGGTTTAGGGTTTTTAGGGTTTATGGTTTAGGGTTTAGGGTTTAGGGTGAACCTATGAAGTTTCCCATGGAGCTGCTAGCAGGTGGACATTCGCGATTTTCGTTCCTCCTAAGGAAAAGGAGAGTTTCCGATCTCCATTTGAAGCCAGATTTATTGACATTGGTTGAGTAAAAGGCTTACCCCGACACTGGTTACAAAGGAGTCGGGAAGCTGCAGAGAATTCAAGCTCTGCCCGGACAGGGATCACGTTGTGTCACTGTAGTATCCAGAATAGAACCAGGGAATCTAGTCTGCTATACCTACTTAGTAAGGAGAAGAAACCGTAAAATATGTGCTGGATCCCTTCTGCTGCAGCCTCAGCCCCTCAGCCTTACACAATTACTCTGTAATGGCGGTTTCTGTGTGAACCTGTTCATCTTACACAAGGCTCGTCTGGTTTGGGGATGAGACTTGAAAGTAACTGGTTTCGGCCCTGTTTGCTCATCTCACACTGGGCTGGCCTTGTTTGGGGGTGGGGACTTGGAAGCCAGTGGTTTCGGCCTCTGATAGCCGGGCAGGAAAGACGAAGGTTCCTTGCGAAGGGTCGTTGTTAGAGAGTACTCGGAAGTATCGTCAACGTCGCCCCATCGAACAACTGCACAGGTGAGGCTAGATCTCAGCAGGACAACATCCCGTCTTCGACGGGTTTTTTTGTGACAAGGACAAGGTCGATTCCGTACTTGGCAGAGGCTTGAGTGCCATTCCTGCTGGGAAGTTGTCCATTGACGCCGCAATTCAGACGAAGTGGCCGAAAGACAACTGCCTATACTCTCCAATGTACTTCCTTTTGTTGGTTACCTAGTTTCTGTACCAAGAAGGGTCCATGCCGTGAGAACTACATTGGAGAGCTTATGGTACCCTGATAGTTTTCGTAGACTCCTCTCATAGACTTCAGCGCTTCGGTGCCAAATCGAACCTGGCAGTTCTCTTTTCGGGGGTTGTTCTGACATGAGTACTTAGAACTTCGGAAATCTCAGGGTTTCATTAGGTAGATGCCGAATCGCGGGATTCGTATTCGCAATTGATCCACCTCCACCCCAAGATTTTAAGATGCCCCACGATCTCAGCCAAGCCATGGGTTTGTTTCCTGCACCCCTTGGGGCAAGGAGCCACTGTTCTATTAATGCAGTTCTCAAGTTTAGCAACAGTTCAGGCTTAAGGTTTAAAGTTTAATGGTGAGGATAGGTTTCGGCTAGCACAGATTGACGTCTTCTAGTAACAAGCATCTACTCGTAAGCAGAGCAATAAGGATTTCGTGCTTCACTATAAGACGCAACGATTAGGCGTTGAACCTCCCCCCGCCACTGACCTGAATGTGCCCCTGAAATCAACGACTTATGTTTCGGGAGTTTCTCAATGTTCAAGCCGTGTCACTAAGACCTGAAATCGACATGACATAATCAATGCCACACTGGCCTGCTTCCAGGGTCAAATTCGGATCCCATACGATACATATATGTAAGGCGCTCTCTTCTGCATGGTGTGGTGTGGAGAGAACGCCTTCCTCGTGCCTTACACGGTTCGGGTGTATGTCACGGAAAAGAACGTACATACATATATTACATTTGACTTTTTTGGGGCTTTCCGGCATGATCCTGACGTGGGCAGCTGGAATTTTCCCGCTTCAGAAGCTGCAATCTTTTCATCTCACCCCTTGGCCAATCTCTCCTATAGCCGGAAGCCCGCGAGATGTGGCAAGCATTGCAGCACCCCGCGACAGGAAGATCTGTCATCGCGACATCAAGCCCGAGCATATCCTGTTGAAGGCACTTCGGGAGCCGCGCGGCGGGTACCGGGCAGAGCGTCAATTCCTTAAGGGGCGTGCTGCTAATGATATTTGAAGTGTGCATTGTAATGCAACATCGCAAGGAGAAACCCTGCGGCGAGACCTCATGAATTGGCGAATCCCTTTGGTGGCCAGCAGTTCCAAAAGCATGCGCTCGTTCTAAGCTTCAGACCTCGAAGCCACCAGATGTGATACGCGGCAAACACACACCCTAATGAACTCCCTCGCCAAAACAGACTGATTAAGTGGGGTTGTAAGTCCCGAAATATGGGTTATAATTATAGTTACTCGTACCCTGCTGATAACCCTACTTATTTGCATCTCCAGGAGCCCGAGCACGAGTCGTGAACCTGTCAATCTAGCCAGGAACGTTCACTCGTGGAGAACTCCTTGATCAAACTGTGCCTGGGAGTCGGATTTAGTCTTCTACCTATAGTCTCCATTGTAGTTCCTTTTTGGGGATACCTTATAGACTCGTTAATATACATTTGGTTAAGCCAAAAAAAGGAACTACAATGGAGACTATAGGTAGGATTGTCGTGTCGGAGTTCAAGGTCTCGAGGATGGAGGCTCTACCTATAGTCTCCATTGTAGTTCTTGTAGTTCCTTTTTTTTTGGTTTAACCAGTTATATATTAAGGATTTTATAAAGTATCCCCCAAAAAGGAACTACAATGGAGACTACAGGTAGGGTGTATGAGAGTGAGTTGAGCTGAGAAGGACAGGCACGGCTCGAGGTTCATTACAGGAGCCTCTCTGCTATCACAACACCTCAACCCCGGCCCAATTTAAGTCGTAGCCAATGCAACCCATCAATTCACGGCCCAGGCCCAAACTCTACCGGATTGTTTAAGCCTTCAGCCCTCAACCCAATCCTTCTTTTTCGGAGTTTGCTGGTTGAGTGCAGAAGGCGGGTTGGATCTGAGAGGTTGAAGCCCGGGTATTCGCGAAGTTTGGCTTTATATGTGCTGTTCATGAATCGAAAACTTAATTTCACGCCAGGCCAGAACAAAAGCAGAGGGCTTGTGATTGATAGCTCAGGGCTTCCGGGCTTCGAAGAGTTTTGGGGGTTTAAGACTTTATGGTTTGGGTATTGATTGCTTTGTAGACATAGAGTTTCATTGAATCTAGACGTTTTGCGGCCCGCAGCGCTCCTGACACTCAAGACGTAAACTAGATTCGTACAGTTAGCATGTGGTTTTGGAGAGCATGAGAAAGAGTTCAGCATTTGGGTCGGTGACCATGTATCGTGCCTGACAGGCAGTTGTGTCTGTGGAGGGAAGGGGCGAGAGAGTCTTGATTTACAGCTTGCGGCCATCATGCGACGAGAAAAGCTTTCGAGATTAAGGCACGGGTTAAGGCTAAGGTAGAACAGTTGAGACATTCGGCGCACCTTCAGGCGCCTACCCTAAACCTTTATAAAGCCCAAACCACTAGGCCTCCCGATCTTAGTCAGTCTTAATCCAACGCCTGAAGCCCAGGTGCGACTTCGCCACGGCCTGCCTTATACCAGAAGTGTTGGACTCAGCCCCACACGTGTGTGATGTAGGATTTGGGGTTTAGGGCTCAGGGCGTTGCAAATGTTCAACATCTAATGAGGCCCTCGTGTTTTTTGGAACCTGAAAGAGCTTTGAGGTGTTGGGGTTTCCCAGCCCAGGTCTTGGTTCGATTTAGTGTTCCAGATAAACATCACCCCTCACTGCCACCAATAACAGGGAATAACTGAGTCTTGGAAACCCTGCCTCCTAGAGACATGTAGCGATCCTGCTTCCAGCGGGCAATCACCTGTTTCATATTACAAGTACTCGTGCTGTTCGGCAACCTCGTCTTTGTTTGCTCGTCCGTCAAATTCCATCTAATCGTGGCCCGTGTCCTGCGACACTTCTGGATGAAAAAGCAATGGCAAAATCAACAGCGGTGTTTCACGCTGTTGCTGCTGCAGCAGTTGCTGTCGCAGCTTCCTGCTTGATTACTACTGGCGGTTACTACCACCCTTGCCACTACCATTGGTGCCGCTGCTAACGCCACAAAGACTTCCCTAAGCCATGCCAAAACGATGGACACATGTTACTTCTCATCGGTCGACTGTCATTTTCTGCTAAACGCCTTCCTACCATCCTGCACGCATCCCACAACCTAAGGAGCCCATGACAGAGAAGGTGTCGACTCCTTACTACGCCGCCTGGCACACAACAGAGGAGGGTTGTGTGACGCATGGCTTTCGGGGCTTTGGGGGGTGCACAAACGAGGTCTTTCGATCTGTCGCACCTGATTTGTTTGGTTCAACGTGCCGTCTCACTGAGTCTGGTGATGCACAATCATAATTATTGCATGACCTCCTACTAGCGTGAGAGTCCAACACACCACATGACCCTGCTCCTTCCAAGTCCAAGGCATCGCCACAGGTCCACGAAGGATTGCAACTCGGATTGCATGGCATTGGCTGACGCAGGGATGTGGAGTGGTCTGGGCGCCTAAGCGGCGAATCCCTTCTCCCCGTCCTGGCCTTAAATATAAACCCTCAATCCTAAATCCCTCAGTCCCAAGCCCCTTCCGAACTGGATAGTCTTTTGGGGAAATGCTTCAATGGACACTCTACGTAAGTGCGCGCAACAGCGCCTTAATCGTGACGACAACTATATTCAATTGGACCGTGTGCAAATATGAATATGTGTATGAGCGGTGTATGTGAATGAGGAAAGACAAATAGATGAATGAGCAAATAGACGAACCAATATAGAAGTGTAGAGAAATATCGCCGGTACGTAATAAAACTACGAGCAGTATGTATAAGTGTGTGAACAACATGTACTTTTTTTATGTATGTATATATATATATGTGTAAGTATAAACAAATAAATAAATATATATCTATATATATGCTACCCCCCTCCTCAAGGACCCACCGTTTTCGCGCATATGTATATATATATATATATGAGATATATATATATATATATATGTATTAGATTATATTTAGTGTTGTTGGCGTTTTATGTGAAAAGTACATAAGTGTAAAACGGATAATGGTTATGTATGTATGTATGTATGTATGTATGTATGTATGTATGTATGTATGCATGTATGTATGTATGTATGTATGTATGTATGTATGCACGTACGTAGGTGGGTATGTATGTATGTGTGTATCTATCGAAGGGGTCTCATATGCTGCTGCTAGTCACCGAGGTCCCTGTACCATCCGCAGCCAGCAGGCTCTATATAGGCAAAGGTGAACTGTCGGCACAACTCGCGAAGCATGACGTGACACGATGCCGCCTGCGAGTTGCACCCGGTGCCGGCAACACAAGGAGCGGTTCCAGAAGGGTCCACTTCTAAAGGACCCCTTAAAGGAACCCTTAAAGGAACCCTTAAAGGAGCCCTTAAAGGACCCTTAAAGGAACCCTTAAAGGACCCTCAAAGGGCCCTTAAGTGAGGCATCTTGAGAGGTGGTAGAGGGTTCCTTCAACCCTGTTAGCTTTCGGTCGCTGTGATAGTCTTCTACCTCTAGTATCCATTGTAGGTCCGTTTTGGGGATACCTTATAAACTCGTCAATATATATTTAGTTAAACCAACAAAAGGATCTACAATGGAGACTATAGGTAGTATGATACTCGTACATCATGTCATACAAAAGCAATTCTGCGATCACGTCCGCCCAGAACGCACAAGCCGCCAGAGCCCACAGTCCGAAGCACGGCGCTCGTAACTTCGATTCCTAATCTACCGAAACCCGCAAACATCCGACCCCGCGCCTCAATCCCAAAAAGCTGCCCTTGTGAATCATTTTCTACAAGCCCCGTTCGAGTCCTCAAGAATCCTCTATCAACCCTCATCGTAGGATATAGCCCTCACCAACAAGCCGCCTATTCTGAATCTTCCAGCGAGGAGTATGGTCATCGGGACGTGGACAGCCTCTACTGGTACTGTGAGGATCGTATGGGTCTCCGGAAGCCCCTGACCCTGTAAGCCATGTAAGCCCAATTGACCCAATGATATTCAAATGCTTGCGTGCTCTGAAAGCCTCACGAGGACTGTTGGCTCACATTTTGCGGTCGTAGGCGTCGCTGCGCCCTCTGTCGCGCCTTAAAAGACGAAGGTCATGTGGACCAGGCCGTATCGAAGATTGTTTTTTTTTGTGTTTTTGTTTTCAGTTCTTTGGGTGTTTCATTATGTCATTGGGTTTTGGTTTGTTGTTGATTTAATTGGGGTGTTGGCCCTGCTGCGGCTTATCGCTGCAGTGTTGGGTTTCTGTTCGGGGCTTAGTGGGTCTATTTGCAGCGCCTCCTCAAAAAAGGGGTTTCTCTTTTCAGGATTTGTGGGAATCACGCCATGTTGCAATCCTTTCTTGAATTGTCAGCCCGACCTCTTGAGGGTTTAACTTGTACATCATTGAACCTTAACACCCCGCACCCGAAACCCCAAAGAAGCTATGAAGCCTTGAGTCCTAAACTCCTTGCTCATAAAGGAAGACTGCGTACCCCTTGGGGTCCCCTCTTTCTCCCGTAAACTCCGTCGAAACTCCCTGCGGTGCGACTTGGTCAGCTGGGCGGGTGGGAAAAGAACCCTAGACCCTAAACCCTAAAACCCTAAACCCTAAACCCTAAACCCTAAACCCTCTCCTATACTTTCAATCCTACCGCCAACCCCCGAATCCCTCGGAGCTATCTCGAGGCACCTTGCAGGAGACTTGAAAAGGATGGGGGCCTTTAGCCGGGCGGGTTGTGACTCAGAAATATGTGCGGGTTTCCGAAAATAGGGGACCCGAATATAGTACCCTAAAATAGTAGGATCCTTATTATAAGGACCCCAAAATAAGGTACCCCTAATTTCAGAAACTCCCATGTGCAGGAGACCAGGAGTCCCCGATTGATCGGGTTGGAGTCAGGTTTGGGGCTTTAAGGCTTCAGGGCTGGTACTGTAGGTTTAGGGTTTAGGGTTGAGGGTTCAGGGTTCAGGGTTTAGGGTTTAGGGTTTCACTTAGAGTCCGCAGGTCTTGGACTATTGGTACTGCCTTCCCTGCTGGGACAGACGAACGGCACCTGCACCGCCTGGCTACAGTCCCTACTGGCCTCCCCCCGGTGGCTATGCGGCTCCACCTGGCTACCCCCCTCCGGCAGGTTGCACGGTCTGCTATAAATGTTTGTTTGGGTGTGTTAATTTTTGGGACTTGTAGCTATGGACACGCCTCAGTGCAAGACTTGTGTTGTCTTCTGTTTAGGAACAAGATCTGTGTGCGCTACGTGTTGAGCACAGGGAAGGCTGTAAAATTTGGAGGAAGTATGGAACTAGACACACATGTTCACATATATGTATGTGTATAATCTACGTGTATATGTGCCCCCACACACACACATGTGCATCTGTTTTTCTTCTTGAATTCATTCGTGTATACAATACCCACATGCTCTTGCATTGTTTCCTTCGTGACGCTTTCCTTCGCTACGGGAACCTTTCAACACCAAGGCTACCCGCCTCCTCTCCACCCTTACCCGCCTCCCCCGGGCGGCCCCGGCTATGGAAGAAGATCGGCATCCGGATCCCGCAGTCGATCACGCTCTCGCTCTCGTGGCCGCTGGGCTCGCTTATGGGACTTACTGCAACTTCTCCTCGGAGCAGTGCAAGCATCCTAAACGACTTGCATGCCTTAAATGAAGCACAGTATGTTCCGGCAACGGGAACTTAAAGAACGTTCCGCTCTGAACCCTATGAAACCTTTGTAGCCTTCAGGCAGTGGTTTGGTGCTGGTTAAAGGTGATGCCTGAGTACTTCAATTGATGGAGGTTCACTTGGGGGTTTCCGATTATAGGGATGATTCTATAAGGTATCCCCAAAAAGGAACTACAATGGAGACTACAGGTACATGGTAACTTAAAGTATAGGTTCCGTGATAAGAGCCCAGGCAAGGGTGCCCGAAAGCGCAATGCCTCGGCAGCGGGTTTCAAGAAGGACGCGCGGAAGCAAATTGATGTACATACCCGTGGGTACGGACAGGTTACATTCAAAGGCTCGCATGCATTGAGCCTTGTTCCACACGAAGTTGTCCGACTTGGTGATTGTTTGCCTCTCTCTCTCTCTCTCTTTCTCTTTTTGCATCCTTGACGTTAAATGATACACTCGTTGCCTCTAAGTTTTTGGAACCCAAGATTTGCACAGAACCAAGACGAGGAGTTCAAGCCTTACCACGCGACGAGCGTCCCAAAGGACACGGACCTCGCTGCGAACGCCGCAGCTGACGAGCCCCCCACTACTGCCATGCCCCTGAAACACGAAATAGAGCCGAAAGGGCATGACTTTGGGGATCTGTCGCAGTATCATCTCTGTAGGACTTCTAGGTATGGTGGTAAGCCCTTAGTCCATTGTAATGTTCTCAGATTCTCAGCCCAAAAGGTCAATCCTTTGTGGGCAATTCTGTCCTGCAGGCTTCGAAACATCCCCAGCAAGTTCACTCAGCAGTCTTTGCTGGAGGAGATCGACGCAGAAGGCTTCAGTGGGCTCTATGACTTCTTCTACCTTCCGATGCCCAGCTGCACTCTAAAGGATCTGTTTTTTACATTTACATATCTTGGGCAACTAGAAATCGAAATCTCCCGACACTTCCGCAAGACCTGTTTCCACATCAGAATCAACGAAGGATGGATGTGCGCAATAAGACGAACGTGGGCTACGCTTTCGTCAACTTCTTGGAGCCGGATGACATGGCTCGGTTCAAAGGACACTTCGAAGGGCACCTGTGGCCCCAAAACGGTCTGCCCTTTGTTTTGGGTGGGTGCATGCATACTTTGAAGATGAAGGAACAGTAGATCAGATAGAGAAGCCCAAAAATGGGTGTTCTGTTTCTTGCACACAACTAGTTAGTATCAAGCTCGCAGATGTGCTGTAGATGGTGTTATGGTGGTGTCATGTGCAGGTACCGGTTCAAGAACAATAACAGCCAGAAGATCGCCACCGTCAGCCCGGCCCATGTGCAGGGCTTGAAAAGGAACATCCAGCAGCTCTCCAAGAAGGCCGTGCTCCACTTCAACAAAGGCCAGTACAAGCCCGTGGTGTTCCGAAACGGCGAGCGCGTGGACTTTGAAGTCATGGCTAAAGAGTTGGACTAATGGAGCAGTTTCGCAGAGAGCCCACCCAGTTCGACTGAAATACAGAGTATCCCTGAAGAAGGGGGATCTTTAGTAGACGTTATAAGTTATATGACCAAGAGTTTCTAGTTGGCCTCAG
>CAJNDV010018358.1:36485-50180 GCA_905221635.1 Symbiodinium sp. CCMP2456 | reverse complement strand
GCTGTTCTTTTGACGTCTGCACGACTTCGTGTGCTGCAGAGAACAAGAGGGATTGGAACCGACTCTCTTGAGGTAGTATAAATTTCCCTCATAATGTAGGGGCCTAAATAATTACCAAAACTATTTTGGGGGGCTCGTTATTATCACGATAGTAAAATTTGGGCCGCAAAGCCCTATTCTAGGTATTCAGGCCCGTATATTACAGCCATCCCAAACTCCTACACCCAAGCGCCCGGGGGCTCAATGTGCTAGATAGAGCTCAGGGCTTTGTCCTTGCTTGAGGATTTTAGGGGTCATGTTGGCTATGGTGTTCCGGGTTACATACTGAATAAACCCTAAACCCTAAACCCTAAACCCAACCTTAAACATCCTTCAACTTTATGGGGCTTCCTAATGTAGTCTCCCATATCTTTCTCAACGGATTGGGCACCTTTCGTACGATGTAGGGTGTGTTCATCAGTCAAGGGGTATTCGGCTCCTATGCATGGGCTTCTAGTACACTTTTCCGGGGACGATTTCAGCGGCACCAGCCAGCCAGCCAAAGACTTAAATGGCCAGCCAAAGAAAAAATATGACCAAAACAAAGAGAGACAGGGAGAGAGCGAGCGAGAGAGAGTAATTACTCGCCAGGCCTTACTTAGCCTCAACCTTCAACTGCCTCGTGAGTTCCGTGGCGTCAACCTTGCATCCTGAACCTGCGGTGTGGGCATAGCCCCAGCCAGGTGGGGGCCAACAACCGTGATGTCCAATGATTCCTTTATACGTGCTAGGGAGTCTACAGGAGCCGGTTGCTGCGATGTTCACCCTCGCTGACTCCGATGTTGTTTGCTGCCTGCCTCTGAGGAGCCTAGAAGCATCAGCAACTCTGAAGATGGTCGCACGTCTTCTAAGCGCCGACTACAATCCGACGTCTCGGAAACCTGAAACCTTGTAGCATATAGGCTTCAGGGTGGAGGCGGCACAACGAGCAAAGTACTGCTGCAATTAAGGTGTGTTACTGATACTACTGCTGTTGTTGCTCCTGCTGACTCATAACTGCTACTACGACCACGACGATCGACGATGACGATGACTACTTCTGATGTACATGCCTGCTGCTCAGCCTAGGTACACAGAAGCGCTGGATGCTTGGGCATGTAGCTCTGCCCTGTTTAGGTTTTCGGCCGGAAAGCTTGTTCAGCCATCGACCGATTTTCCGGTCATTCTTCTTCAGCCCGCAAACTCGCCCTCAGTAATTAAGCCCCTGCAGCACCGAAGCCTGAAACCCTGACATCCGATACCGAGGTTGAGATTCAAGCCGTACAGTGATATCACGGGGTAGTGGGGTCACAACTTTACCTGAGTTTTTGCAGGGCGTAGAGTATTGGGCTTCGTACTTAACACTGGTAGATTGCACGTAGACAGATGCCTCAATTCTGCGTCAATTGGAGCCTCCAGTCATTTGACAGTGTGAGCTCGTTGGCGGTGTCAAGTTCAGGGTTCGCATGCTTGACAGGTGGCATTGTGATGTACCTGCTGCTCACAGGACCCTGCATATCTTGTGCCGCGGTACGACGAATGTCACGCACGTCCGCCAAAGCTTACATTGAAAGAGCCGGGAGGACATTTAGTGGCTGCTGAATTTATGCCTTATAAGCCTAAGCCCGGAATCCTGATCCCTAAACCCTAAACTAAAGCGGCTGGAAAAAACTAAATGGCTTCCCGGCTTTTGCGAGTAATATACGAGCCCACATAGTTGCCAATACTACTTTGGGGCTCCTTCTTACGATTATAGCATAATATGCCCCCAAACCCTATTCTAATCATTAAGGCCCCTACATTATCCCTTGATTAAAGTATACTAATATAACTACCCCCAAACCCTATTCTAATTATTAAGGCCCCTTTAGTAGAGAAGGTACAGGCGATAAAAGGGTTCCAAGCCCTCAGCTCGCCAGCGGTGCAGGGCCTTTGGCATTTCCGAGGGCTCCGCCCTCATACGCCTCTCAAATCCTGAAATACCGAATGCGACAACAGTTCAAACCGTAAGCAGTGGACCTCTTAAACTCACGACTCTAAACGCAACCCTATAGACCTCCCATGAACTCAAAACCCTTCAACTCCCAGACTGCAGCTGCAGGATATCCGCGCAAGGCCAAGGCTCTCCAAGAAGCCTCAAACATGCGCAGCGACGATTTCCGGCCGCTCGGCTTTCGCTTGCGGAGTGCTGGGTTCAGTTCATACAGCAGCAGGGGGGGGGGGGCGAGCGCCTTAAATGAGCCCTCTTTCCGATCACAACAGCACCCCCATGCGTCCAGACCCGCTTTCCTGCAATCTGTTTCAGGAAAGTGCTCACGAAGGGGAAGATCCACAGCATGCAGGACAATGTGAAAGTGCATGCCCGAAAGATCCATGTGCTGTTCTATATATGCAGGAAAGCACTGTATCGATATCTGTTCCTTGGGACATCGGGCAGTTGATGCACAGTGTCATACTGCGCCAGACTATCTTACACCCGTTTTGCAGCGACAGAGTTCCCGTGTCCACGAGGCTTCATCGAGTTTTGATGCTGGCGACACGTTGCAGCCTTTAGCTTAGGCCAATCTTTGCTTACAGCAAGCTTCTGTTCTTCTTGCACTGCAACCCTGGCAAAGTGCTGTTTGACCGTGTAGACACCTCAAGGAACAGAGGACTGCACGTTTCCAGTAGCCGAGCTTCACGGCGGATTTGGGTAAGTCTTGTGGGTTATAAGATTCCCATTTGAGCTTGCAGGAGCGCGGCGAGCACATCTCACGCGAAGCGAACCATCTTGTGGATAACTTGTCCCTTGGCTGATCACCTCGGCCTTGGCACCTGCACACAATGCGAGTGCGCCAGAATGCTGGGCCGATGCTACGTTAGCAGACTCGATAAAGACCTCCGGGGAAGAAGTATGGGCTTAATTCCTTCTCCGGAAAAACTCCGAATCGTGAAGCCAGCAGCCTTAAGACCTCGCCCAGTTCAGCCGTGCAGGTAGCATCACAGAATTGTTGTGGCCCACTGAAACCATGCTGTAGTAGTCTGTTGGGGTGGACCAGGCTTTCTCCACTGCTTCTGAGATCTCTAGGAACGGTACGCCTGAAGTCTGATCCTCCCCCTACCAGACTCAGACGAAGGCTTCTGACATCGGAGGAGCATCGGATAGCACCAGCAAGGGCGGACTCTTGGCGAGAAGTATGGACAAGGTTGACGCAAAAGGGAGATGGATTGGGCTATGCCCTTTATGGATTGAGACATGTTTGCCAGCCCTGGCATCTTTAGGCAACCGCGAATCGGTCTTCCAGCCTCTTCACCCTCAGCCAGCAGTGCCCACCTTCCGACCCTCACGTTTGAGAATTCGGGGACCTTGTCCGGAGTTACAATGTTGAGAAGGTTGGGTTCGTGCACTTGTACCCAACCTCATTCTCATTGTACGGACAAGGTCCCCGAATTCCCAAACCATAAGGTCTAGCCCAGCAACCTGCCCTGAAGCTCCTAAACCCTAAAGCCGTAAACCCCCGATCTCGGATTCAACCCCCAACCCCCAACCGAAACCCCAAACCCTAAACCCTAAACCCTAAACCCTAAACCCCAAACCCTAAACCCTAAACCCTAAACCCCAAACCCTAAACCCTAAACCCCAATCACCCCAAGATTCGGAACTATTGGCTCCAGAGCCATGCTCCTCAGCCGGGATCTCAGCAGCGTCAGCATCGTCTTTTGGGCCTAGCCCCCAGAGCCCGAAATAACTCAGAAGGGGGGTATCCTGAGTATCCCTTGAACTATAGGTTGTTTGCAAGGCTTGCTTTATGCGAGTTGTACGGTTTAGAGTTTAGGGCGCATATATGAGGGGTGTATTGCGCCGTTATGGAGCATCGGCCTGAAGGGGGGCTGCAAGGGCAAGGCAAGCAAGGCGAGAAACATGGAGGCGAGGATCTGTGTAGGGCCTAAGTGGCAGATCGGTAAAAATCAGCCATATAAGCCCCTCAAGTCACCAAAAGCTTAGTTGCATAATGTCAAAGCGGTAAGGTGGAATGAGCTCCGTCGCATGTTAACCACGAGATCGAGAAACCTAATTACTGGCCCTGTCCAGTCCAGTCCAGGTGTTCGGACCTCACAGAACAGCTAGCAGCACAGCAGTCAGACGTGCAGAAGCCCTCGAGCGGTAATCTCGGTGGACCTGACGCCCAGCACCATGAAGCTCCAAAGCACAGAGACAACAAGGCATCACTCGCTACTCGCTGCAACGTCAATACCACTAGCTTGCGCTGGTATCTGTTCGTGACGAAGTGGCATGAGGGATAAACACAATACTACGTGTGTGTGTGTGTACGTGTGTATTTATCAGCAAACGCAACCACAAACATCAGAAGCCATAGGAATATTGTCATAGCAGCAAAAGCACTTAATGACAATAGCTTTACCAACAAATACTTCGAGCGGCCGTAATAATGAGTTTGAGCATCCCTCAGCCCCAAGGCACGCGCCCCCGAGCCAAGAGGAAGAGCGAAAGCAACAAGGACGGCTTTTGCGATTGTTTCGTGGGTTTTCTTGGCATTTTGAGGTGCATGGGTTGGGACTTGCTGGTGGTCCGAGGCGTTATACGGCTCTTATCGGGGTTTTAATGGTTTCAAAGATTGTGCAGGCTCATGTAGGTTCCTTACAGCATTAGGCGATTCGTCGAGTCCGCCAAAGATTATTGGCTTCAACAACATAGGCTTTCGCCGGCTGGGTCCAAAGGGTTCAGGGTCGATTGAGTTTAGAACCCAAGAGTTGAAGTGCTTCAACCGCCGCCAGGAGAACTTCCTGGAGCCAACAAAGACAGAGCCGGCATGGTCTTCTGACGTGGACACTCTGCGTGAGGGTCAGGATTCATTTCCTCCTTGAACCGCCTCGAGGGATTGAAGAACGGTCGGGCCTTGGGGATTGACATGGGCGTCATGGGGTGTGTGGTTGGCGTTGATTGACGTGAGGTAGTTAGTAGCAAGGAGGCTTGAGGCTGGCCACTGAAGGTGCCCAGCTGAGAATTCGGCAGATCGTTCTTTGCAGAGCAGTACGAAGTACCAGCTGCAAAGTATTTGCACCTGCGTTAGCCCTCTATAAGTAGTAGACGCAAAGACACTAACAGATTTCTGGGCAAGACACACACTTTTCGGATTCCGTGTGTTTCGAAGGCTTCACGGTTTAGAAAAGTACAGCTCGAATCCAGCTTAACCTGAAGCCATGAATTAGGCAGGACCCCTATGTTCGAACTCGTAGCATAGACTCAGACAGCCTAACGGCTTCTTGCAAAAGGGCCTTGTTTGTCGGCAGCTGCCAACTGCCGGTGTTTTCACCTGGACGGATGGTCAGCTTGGCTGGCAGCGAGTCGCACTCTTATCCTGCCATTGCTTCCACAAGGCGTTTGCGGCACAGTCAGGACCTTTCCTAAGTTTTGCTTAGGGACAAGTGTGGCGAGGGTTTGGAATCCAAGGTTTGGTTCCGTGGTGGATGTAGCACGATGTACTTACTGTTTGGCAAGAGGTTTTCCGTTGCAGGATTCGTTCGAGCATGAACTAGCACAAAAAAGACTGCAACAGCAAGACAAATAGTAACAGCAACGGCGCTGTTACCACGGCATAAGATACTAGATGATTACATGTGAGGGTTTCTGAAAATAGGGGACCCTAATATAGCACCCTAAATAGTAGGATCCTTATTATAAGGACCCCAAAATAAGGTACCCGTAATTTCCGGAAACTCCCACATGTGCTTTCATTGGCCACAGCGACACCTCCCCAAAGCCGGCTCGCCTTGACCATTCCGGAGTTAGGGAGCTCTCCCTACAGAAAACCGCGCGCACCAGTGGCGTCTTCAAAAAAAGCGTCAGATACTGCGGCCTGGATTTTCCGAAGCGCAAACCCCAGCGTGCCATAGTGTAAGTATGTGTAAGTCTCGAAAAAAGAGGCAAAAAAACAAACTAGTTAAGCCTTACCAGGGTCATCACTGTGCACAAAGGCATATCATTACGCTCAAGGTCTACGACCTCTCGACAGACTGTCTAAGAGAATTGTAACTGGCGATGCTGCGATTGTTCCTTCAAATGAAAGGACCTCGAACATTACCAGCCTGAGATGCCACAGCACGTTTTCGAAGGACATACACACGCCTGCTTACCCGGCATTATCCAAAAAAACCGAAACCCCGAAACTACACCCTCAGCCCTTTCGACTCAGTCAGCTCGGCAAGAAACCCTCAACCCTTTCGATTCAGTCAGCCAGGCAAGTGGCAAAAGGCAACCCTACACCCAAATCCTAAATCCCTAAACCCTAACTCCTAAACCCTAAACCCTGAACCCTAAACCCTAAACGACCCCTGGACCGCAATGCTTCGGCCCTTGGTTCATGCTGCAAACCCAGACTGAGAGGTTCGGCCCATCAGCTGAGAAGACCTAGTGGTTGAAGCAGCTCCAGGAGCTGCACCAGCCGTAGCGGCAGCAGGAAAAGTAGCTGTAGAAGTAGCAGCCGCAGTAGCAGGTAGCAAGCATAGAAGTCCTCGTCGTAGACATGGCAGAGGTCTGCAAGTATTACCTCATGGGCACTTGCGACCGCGGCGAGAAGTGTAAGTTCAGCCACCAGACCGATTTCGAGCACAACCACTCACGCCCGCTGCCGTGCAAGTATGCAAGCCGGCCAGGTGGGTGCCGACAGGAGGGCTGTCCGTTCGACCACGGCGAGGCGGCGCAGAAGGCTCCACAGCAAAAAGAGGCGGTTGAGCGCCCCGAGCTGCCGGACATCCCGCTTCCTGAAGCTCCGAACGCGGAGGAGCGAGCTGCCCGCGCTGCAGGCGGACTCCCGCCACGCCCGGACGATGTCGCAGAGTTCCAGACCCGCAAGTTCAACAACTCCGTTGCGAAGATTCGGAAGATGCTGGAGTGCGAGAGGAAGAAGGATGCCGCCAATGCGCCGTCCTTCGAGCTGGGGGACATTGAGTTTGCGGTTCGCAAGTTTGGATCCGCAGATCGGGCAGCGGACTGCTTGTACTGGTCGCGGAAGAAACTGCTTCCCATCCAGGAGTGGGACACGTTGGCGAACTTTGAGGTGTCCGTTCAATGAAGGACATGTTGTCTTTCGCCTACCATGAATCGTGTCATCGCTCTTGGCCTGCAGTACGGCCTGTACGACACCTCACGACGACTCGAACAGCACCGGCAGCAAAAGCCGTCCGCTCCCCTCGAGCTTCCTGCGACTCCGACTGGTGCTGAAGAACCTCAAGGAATTGTGACTGGCTCCGACCCATTCCGATCTTGTATTGCAACTCAAGAATCTTGCTCATTCAGACGCTCAGAACTGATGGAGAGGTTCAGGGTTCATGTTTTTCACTTCCTGCAAACAGAACGCACCGACCCTGCATCGAAACAGTGCGTGCCTGTGTTCCCATCGATTCGGTAGTCTTGGCATCAGGCAACGCGCTTGCCGTCCTCAGGAAACCCCCAACTGCTTCATGTCCCCCTGAGGGTTTAGGGCTTAGGGCTTATAGTTTAGGGTTTAGGGTTTAGGGTTTAGGGCTTAGTGCTTATAGGGTTTATGGTCCCGCAATAATTATGCCTTCACCTACACCCAGGAGCTTAATGGGAACCTTGCTTATTGACGGCTTTCGGGGATTCCAGGTGACTGGATGGCCACATCGTGCACGCACCACTTCCACACATACCCTTCAACAGTCATGGTTCAGGGGTTTAGAGTTTCTGGTTTAGGGGGTTCGAGCTCCAATCAAGCCTGTGTAAAAAGCGGGGGTTCATGCGGGCTCAGAGTGCTTAGATGGCATGCCGCTTGTCATGTCTCACACCGCCGCGGCCGCTGCCGGCGGTGGAGGCCTCCACGTCGGAAACCGAAAGACTCGTGGAGGATGGTTGTTGGGTCGTGGGTTTGGGTTGCGCACGAACCTGAGAAATAGATGCAGCTGCAGATACTATGCCTTGTTTATGAGCATACAACCAGCGGCCGGCGAGTTTTGAGGTGGACCTCCCTTGATTCTCCCCGACTTCGATTCCTATGCAAACCCTAAACCTCAACTTTTCCCTGAGGCAAAAAACTGAGGGAAAAACTCCTAGACCCCAAATTTGTGTAGCTTACCCCCCTCTCCCCCTGCCTCAGCTGCTTCTTTCCTGGCACCTTATACCGGTACACCCCATGTGCAGCCTTAGGGGCCAAAATCATCATACTACAGACCCCTAAGCTCCCGCAGTACTTCTGGCCGATGCCTTAGCAACTGCAAAAAGCATTCGGGTGTGTATTAAACCCTTATAAACCCTAAACCCTAAACCCTAAACCCTAAACCTTAAGCCCAAGAACTTCAACCCAAAACAAGCATTCGTCAGCCAGACTGATGGAAGCCCATCGCCAGGAGGGCCAAGCTTGCTTCTTGCGGCCTCCATGCGCTGGTCTCAGCACGTTTTCTCTACTATAGGGGCTTTTCACGTGAAATCCGAGTCCGCAGGGTTCCTTCATCTGAATATAGTATGCTTCTTTTTTGTGGAGCTTGTTTAGGGCTTCGGGGGGGGGGGGGGNNNNATATATATATATACATTCACATGTGTGGACATATGTGTGGATTTTAAAATTTACTTTACTTGATGTACTACTTGCTACTGCCTACTTATTTGTTCCGTTCTTCATTTACTTATTTATCACCTAGGTCGGGCGAGTGTTCCTCAGGACTGGTGTCGACGAGGCCAGTTGAGATTTCACGGTTGATGGTTGACCTCGCATGATCTGCTCTAGCCTCTGCCATCCATTTCGGTGCTCTGTGTGTGGAGGTTTGAGGTCATGACACGATCCGCATAGGTTCAAGTGGCTAAGCCAGTACTGCGTGCTGCTGGTTGGACGTTTTCAAGGTACTTTGTTAAGTTTTTGAGTTGATAAAGGGCACCGTTTGGAATTGCTGAGTGAATCCGTGCCTCGGTTGGCTTGTTTGCTGTGTGGGCGGTGCCGTTTTGCAATGTGCTTGGTTGTGAGTTGGGTGGGCAGTTGCATATAGAGTTCTCAGTAGAGCATCCGCAAGAACGGGGAGCCAAGGACTGTGCACATGCTCATGACTGCTCATGTGGTAGATGCTTTGGCAGGAAGCACCGGAGCCGTCCTGGCAGTTGCCGCAAGCTGCAGACTCACATGGCGAGGCAACGTAGTTTTGCAGAGTATGACATGCATTTGTCGATTTTCAACCGAACCAGGCCTGAGTAGGCTCTTGTGTAGCTGTTTGAAGCTGTCCGCGGGTGCCGAGTGCGAATCCTCATGCAGAGATCAACGACGGGTTCTATGTTCTAAAGCTGATTAAACTGCCCTTGCTTTGAGGAAGCTGCTCGTTGCCCGCATGTATAGTAGGATGACGGGACTGGCTCAAGCTGCTTTATATCCATGAGCTCGTATACGTACGCAGTTCTTGTATTGTACTAGACAATTCCGAAAGCAGTGTGCCACAAACTCTTCACCAGAATCTACTTTGCCACCCTTCGCCCGAAATCCTAGATTTTTGGTTCATGCTACTCTCTGCAAAATGCCCGAATTGCGATTACGATTACAATAATTGCATGGCTCTAAGCACCTGTTGTCTTGAGGTTTCTTCCCTTGAATAATTTAGCAGTCAAAACCTACTATGTTCCAGGGGTTTGAGTATCAGGCATTGGAGGGGATTGATGGGTGATGTTTCAGTAATGTTCAGAAAAGTGCAAGATGAAGAGAGTGCAAGCATATTCTTTTCGATACTTACACTTGCCCGTCTATGCGGGTCTCCTTCGGGCCAGTGTAGTACCAGTAGTTCACCTACCCTAGAGCCTACCCATAGGCCCCATAGTAGCTCCTTCTTGGGATTCCCTAATAGGATTCTAAATATGAATCCCAAAAAGGAACTACTTTAGGGCCTATGGGTAATCCCTAGAATCTTGCTGCGTCTACTTGCATGTCTAGTCACATCGAGCTACGAGCCAAGCCTGATGAAACCCAACCCATGTGGAAGATTGTCGACTGTAGCTGCCAGGTTGAAGTCCACATGTTTAGGGTTTAGGGTTTAGGGTGCAGATCGGGTAGAACTTCGCTTGAACTTGATCGGGCCATGCAGCCCTAACTCTTGCAAGGCCAATCTGGCAGCCTTCGTCGCTGTCACCAGCAGCTGGGGGATATCCAGCGGCAGCAGGAGGATGCCGTGGAGATGGATGAGGTAGTGCAGGCCATTCTTCGGGAAGCAGGAAGTTCAAGGGGGGTCTCCGGAGCATAATATAGAGGCCTTAATAATAGTTAGAATAGGGTTTTTGGAGCCCATAACCCCCCAAAATCATATAGGTAATTATTTCGGCGCTACATTACCCCGAAACTGAAGAAACTCCAAGCCCGTAAATCTGGAGCCCTGCATTTCATTCTTCAGGTGCCCTGCCTCTTCTACGGTCTCAAGCATGATGCCGATGGAGTCGAGCGAGTGTCCGTCGTTGAGGCTGGCTGATTTAGAACATATGAACCATATAATATAGGGGTTGAGTTTAGGGTTCAGGGTTTAAGGTGGTTTGAGTCATTAACAGCAATACTTACACCACAGTACAACCCAGAACCATATTCTGATTTCAGGCCCCTATGCCCCTGTGTGATAAGTTGCGGTTTGGTAGGCTCAGGGACTCATTCGTATGGAGGGTCTAGGAGGAGTGCAGCTCAGGCCCACACCTCAAGAGCAGAAACTGGCCTGTGAGATGTGTGGAGTCTTCCCTTTCCACGGTACCCTTATATCTTGGCTCTCCTTGGGGTGTGCAGCGCTCACTTCACGAGCAGGTCTCAGATGGGGAGAGGCTGATGTTTATTGACCGCGGCAGGGGATCTCAGATGTTCCCATTTCTTTGCAGGCGCTGAAAGCCTAGTTCCGTATTAAATAGGCTACTGGGTCATGCATACTACAAGATTGAGGTATATGTAGGGTGAAGGAACCGTAACCGCCTGTGTAGTAACTGGGCTCCTAGTGTGCCTTGTCTGGAATCATGTGCGCATGTCTGCACTTTAGTCCAGAAGCACACAAGTCTGCCATGGCTTGGCTGAACAGTCAACTGCCTAAACTCCTAAACCACCAAAGCCGACAGGCTGTTGCTGTGTAGCCCGATAGTTTTCCACAGAACTTTAGTTTTGTGTGGCACTTCGCAGCCGCATTTGTGCAATCTATCTTCTTGGACCCGCTTCCTTGCAACACTGATTCAAAGGCTAACCGATGCTAACCGCATGGGAGAGAACACTCAGCAACCAGGTACTCAGTACGCGTACAAGATCGTACAAGACCATCACGCAAACACCATAGACCTTCACACCACCTTCAAGATAAATTCAAACCCCCCAGCCCCCCGACCCCCCCAAACAGCAAACTTCATCCCCTGGAGCCGAACTCTGAACTAGGCCCTCTGCCCTGGAAAACATAGGTCCTGCTAAAGTCGGGGAGCCGGTTTTCACCGACGAGGTCATCGTCAGTTGCAAGCTTTTGCCTCGGCAAGGATGTTGGGAAGCATGTGTGTTGGCTCTTGCAAGGCTGGGGGTAGTCTTGCATTCCTATTGTAGCGGCATGTTTGGGCAGAGGACTGGTTTCAGATTCATAGACTTGGGATTGGTGTTCAGCCACTTTCGGCGTTTCTATCTCGACTGAAGTGTGGGGTCCCATTTCGGTCTTTGCCCCGGCAACGAGTGTCCGAAATGCGGGTTTAGGGCTGAATAAAAGGCCCTGAATTATCAGAAGAGGGTTTATGGTTCAGGGGAGCTGATCCTGCTGGCCTCTAGTGAGAGCTTTCGAAGGTATTGGTGCATTCTGTGTAGATCCGTATTGTTTTGGTTTGCGGCCATGTGCGTCTATGGATGTTGGAGCGGCTGTCTTAAGAACGGCAGCAAATGGGTGCAACAGCGGCGCATTGACTCTTCTGTCCCAACCTAGAGGTTGTGGAGACAGGGCCAGCCCGATGTCTTCGATAAAATGAATCCACAACCGCAACATAGCCTATGCCCCGCATGCATGCGCGCCACCTTCCAGTTGCGGTTGAGGTCGTATGCCTTTCTGTGGAGAAACGATCCCAAGGTCCAGTCGTGCCAGGTCCTCAGGGGGATGAGGCAAGTTAAGTTTTGGTGCTGGTGGCACAGCAGGAGCATCCGGTGCTGAAGGTGTTGATGGTAAAGGTACGATCATGTCGATGGCGACACTGATGGCGACAAGGACAGTGACTAGAATGATGCTTCCGCTGATGAAGACAACCGATATGATGACCGCGCAGAAACTGGAGCTTCCCATGGGGCTTAGACAAAGAGACAATGCGGAGAATAGCACAGCGAAGAAGACAGAGAAGGGTCAGGAGAGACAGCCGATCAGCGAGAGCCGTGGGTAGGTTTGATAGCTCGGCATCACATGTCCGCACAGTCGCTGCAATTGGGAGGCCTTCGAACAGGGTGGATATGGTAAGCATCTCGGAAACGAACTTGGTTGTGCAGCTTGCCATCTTATGGCATGGCCCCGACTATTTTCGAGTCCATACTTAAACCATGCAACACTTTCTTGTCATCTCCGCCCGTAGTCGTTTAATCTCAACATCAAGCAGAAGTCTCGCGTAGCCCGTGAGTCGCAGGTATCCGGAGAGCGGTGATTGACTTGGAAGACGGCCAGAAAAGCGTCTATGAAGATCCAGGCCCACAGCTTTGCAATTCAGGAGTGCCGATCCCGTGCGCTTTGGGGGCTGACATTAAAGTTCAAAGCAGTTCAGTGCTCAGGGGTCTTGCCTGGCGGTTCAGAGCTACAGGGTGATGAGGTCGTAGGGTCTCAGGCCCTGCAATACGCGCGGCTGGGTCTCTTGTCAAGTTCTGCTTCCGCTGGTCTTCCAGCTTTTGGCGTACGCATTGCAGTAAACCTAGGTTCAACAGTTGCCGATATGACTTCATGTATGCATGGAGAAAGACCATAAACACTCTCTCCAATCCTTCATGCAGCTGGCAGCCTACTTACCAGATCCATGGCAGCGCTGACATGCCACATATGCGTTCCTTTCCAGGTGCTTTTGCTGCTTGGCTGCAGCGAAGAGGAAGACATGGGGAATCGGAGCCCAAGAGTTATCTTGATCTACTCGACGGTGTGAAAGACAATTCAGTGCAGGCCGCGCAAGAAGGTGCGGTGAACCCCGAACCCTACAAAGTAGTTCGCCGAATAGACCGAACAAACACAGCCTCAGGAACACATGTGATGTAGGGCCGTAAATAATTACCTATACTATTTTTGGGGGGGTCCTTTTTATAAATATAATGTACCCCAAAACCCTACTCTAATTATTAAGGCCCTATATTAACCCCAACACGGTGTCGGGCTTTAGCGTTGAGGAGGTAGGAGGTCGAATTTTCAGATTTCGGCGTTAAGAGCCGCATGGAGATTTCGGGGTTAAGAGCCGTATGGAGTCGGAAGTTGTCGGGCTTCGCATCGCCGAGCGCATTCCAAGCGCCTCCAGATGCAGGACTGCTTGTGCCTGAGGCCCAATCCATTTTCCGACCGGGCTCCGCCTCTATCTTTCTGGATGACTATGTGGACATCTTTGCGGCCTTGGCCTAAGGGGTTGAGCTTCATAAACAATCATTATATAAATTGTATCAATGCCATAGTATTTTACATTGTGTTATATTATATGATATTATATAATATAATATTATATTATATTCTATTGTATTATAT
>CAJNDV010018358.1:0-23496 GCA_905221635.1 Symbiodinium sp. CCMP2456 | reverse complement strand
AGGGTATTGGAGAGCCTGACACAAGACAAGTTCATGGTGTGCCAGCCTTCTTGAATCATACCTATAGTCTCCATTGTAGTTCTTTTTTTGGTTTAACCAATTATATATTAAGGATTCTATAAGGTATCCCCAACAAGGAACTACAATGGAGACTACAGGTAGAGTCACAGTGATCAACCTATAAGTCTGCCTTCGCCAAGGCCAGCTCCATGCAAGGTACTTCATTTGCGGAGGAAGACACCGAGGACCCACGCCGTTTCTTGCCTCTTGGCCTTCTTTGCACCCGCACTTTAGCATTTAGGGTCGACCGCCGTTGTTTACCTGTTGGCCTCTTGGCTATCTTGATCCCGACACTTTAGCGTCTAGGGCTCGCAATCATCATGTTCAATCGGCACTGGGGACGGAAGCTTTCGTTCTGCGCGATGGAACACCTTGAAACCGTTTCAGTTGAAACCCCCAAACCTGAAAACCCCGAAACTCCAAGCCTCGAACCTTTCAGAGACCCCTAGCCCTAACCCTGAAACCCCAAGCCCTATAGGGCCCTAAACCCCAAAGACCAGATGTGTCAACAAGAAAAGCCCAAGGACCCAAACCTAAACCCTAAACCCTAAACCCTAAACCATAAACCCTAAACCCTAACCTTTGCTGAGCCAAGGTGGCGCTTCGGATACTTCCGGGGGCCTCCCCAGCCTGAGCTCACAGCACCTGGGCGACAGCAAACACGGAGCCCGTTTTAGGGTACCATAAGGGCTGTAGGGTTGGGGTTTAGGGTTTAGGGTTTAGGGTTTAGGGTTTAGGGTTTGGGTTTAGGGTTTAGGGGGCTTTATACAGGGGTTCTACAAGGGTCCTAGATGGATGCTTTTGAAGCATACAAGGGTCTTCTTCGGTGTGGGCTTTAGGGCTTAGGGTTCGTCATTTATATCCCGGGGTGCAGGACGGCCGAAGATTCGAAAGCTAAACGGCCGTAGAGTCTGGGGTTGCTTCCGGCCAGCACCAGCACTTTGGGCTTTGGGCTTCAAGGCTGTGAGGACTCAAGGGGCTGGATTGGTTCGTGTTGATGTAGGATCTTACCTATGGTCTCCATTGTAGTTCCTTTTGTGGTTTAACCAAGTATATATTAACGAGTTTATAAGGTATCCCCCAAAAGGAACTACAATGGAGACTATAGGTAACTGATGATACTTTAGGGTGTCAGCGCCCGCAGATTCAAGGATCCCTGCTGGCCTCGATGCTTGCCGAAACTCTGGGGTTCCGGTTTGAAGCAGGTCTTTGTCAGGGTCTAGAACCCTATGCTTCCAGGGACCTTATAGTTCGGGCCCTAGGCCACTTAAGGACCCCACAATAAGGTCCCTGGAAGCCTAGGGGAATGCAGGTTGAGCTTTTGAGGGGCTCGCAGAGTCTTCAAGGCATTGTTATGTGTGTTGCGCTGCTTTTTGTGTTCTTTCTCGGCGAGAGCCCTCGCATGTAAAGTTTTCAAAAACCAAGCAAGAAGATCCGAAAAAGTGGGCCAAATCTCAAGACTTTCACGATGGAGCTGGTGAGGTGGATGTCACGGGCCACAGCGAGTGCAGTGGCTCCTCCTGGCCTGACCCTCATGGGCTTGCTAGCGATGCTTCGGAGTTCAGGAGGTGGAATCCTTTCAATGCTCCTGCTTTCGTCACCCGGTGAGTTTCCCGTTCTTGAGATTGTCTTGGCGTTTCCCGCTGTTCTCGCACTAACATTACAAGCGTCACGGCTACACGTTCATTAGTGCACAGACACATTGAAACTTAGCTGCATCATCCCTGGGTCCGACTCATCCTGCATCCTACACCCCTGGGACGGGGAAGCTCCTGAAGCACATGAGGCTCCCCGGGCAAGAGAAAGACGAGCCCCTTGGACGAAGAGTGCAAGTAGCAAGCGGTTCAAGTTTAGTATAGGGGCCTTAATACATTACCTATATTGTTTTGGGGTTCCTTGTTATAACTGTAGTATAATGGGCCCCTACAGTAGGGGTTAGCGTGGATATAGGAATTGGGGCTAAAATTAGAATGCAACTTCGAGCCTCTAATCCAAAGCCGAGAGCCCACCCAAGCTCTAAAGTCGAAAGCCTAAACTCTTCGTTCCTCGCCCCAAATGTCCTAGAGTAACATCGAACGCCCTTTTAGGGCACAGATTCAGCTTCCGGACGTCATTTCCATTCGGATTCTGAGATGCTTTGCAGATGCTCTCCCACATGCCCATCCGGCACCGACATGAGTTGTTTTCGAGACCCTCATTCGACACAGGCATGCCTATGGCAACCTAAACTCTGTGTGCGATCCCCGAAGAAAGATGACTGGAAGGTGAGAGGCGAGAAGGTTAATTCGAAGCCCTCTTTGAAGTTTAACGTCGACGCGATAATTACGATGAAGCAGACTGACATCACACAGAGTTTAGGTTTTGTGGTTGAATGTTCACGGTGTAAGGGAGGGTTGCCCCAGACAGGAAATCCCCAGAACCTAGTCCCGAGGCGAAGACCCAGTGCACATCCCAGCAACGTCGACAGTACAGCGCCTCAATACAGACTGAAACCCCGGACCCGATAAGCCCTACCCACCCCTCACCCCCCGGCTGCTTTCTTTGCTTTAGACTCGGCTTTTTTCCAGCGAGAGCCGTGGCGTTCCATGCAGGAGCGACCCTATCCCGGACTCCTTTCTCCTAACACCCCCCCAACACCACAAGTCCTGAAAACCCCCTGCGCCCCAAACGCAAATTCTAAGTTCCAAACCTTCCCGAAACCCTGAACGGTCCAACCACCATAGACTTAGATAGACTTAAATGGTGAAGGTATTCGGTGGCGTGCACCTTGAGATGGAACTCGCAAGCAGACACCCGGGCGCCTAGGCTGCGGTCGTTTTGAGGAAGGGGTTCACGAAGTTGCGGCAGATTCCGTGGACTTGTTCACAGCTTGTGCAGTGCAATCCGTTTGGAATGCTCTAGGTCTAGGGTTGATTATGAGGATGCGGACAGATTTGTTCGGATAGGTTTGGTTTGAAGTTGCAGTTTCGGGTTCTATAATTATAAATATAGCCAAGGCCTCCAGACTTCCCACACATGGCTAAGCCCAATGCTTGAGGCCATAAACAGGGTCCTCGTAGCCTCCACCACCCATGCAGCCTTTCTTTGTGTGATGGCGTTTAGGCACAAGGTGTGCCTGCAGTGAAGGCGGACCCAGGATCCGGCTTATCTCCACTGTGGGTTTAGGGGTTAGGGTTTATGGTTTAGGGTTTAGGGTTTTGGTTTAGGGTTTAGGGATTTCAAAAAAGGGTTAGACCCTTCTAGACTTGAAAGCCCTTTATTGTAGCACCCTTTCCACCGTTCCGTGCTACACCTGCAGCTGAGGTATTGCAATGGAAGACCAAGATGAAGCTGTCCTACATGCGCGCCCGCCTGCACGACCGGATTAAGAAGGAGCGATAGATTTCATGGACAAGGGATTGTGTTTTTCGACCCTAAACCACAAGATATCTGTTCCTCTTTGAGGTGCGGTATTTTATGTTTTGACCCAAGTATGACCAGGGCAGCCACACTCAGGAGATAACTGGGTTATGTGTACGCATGTGTACGCTAATTCCTCTACCCTGAGGGTTGGTACCTATAGTCTCCATTGTAGTTCCTTTTTTTTGGTTTAACCAATTATATATTAAGGATTTTATAAGGTATCCCCAAAAAGGAACTACAATGGAGACTACAGGTAAGCCTCAGGTCCTACGGCTACGTGGTTCTAAAGCCTCAGGAGTGCCGGGAGAGAGCTTTATGGAAGCCATGGACCTAGCAACACAAAGGAAGCCCACAAGAACAGCCTCGGGCCCTCGTAGAAGGGTAGTACCGAAACCCTAAGACCTAAGACTCAGGGGTCTGAAATCCTTACCCCCCTACATCCTGATAGCTACAGTGCCCACACCCTGAACCTTAAAGCTACCCCAAATCCAGAATCCGAAATGCTCCAGGAGATGGGTGCAGAGTACAACGAGCACTTTCAGGTGTGCTGCCTTGTAGATTTGGGCAGGGTTTGGTTGGGTTTCGTTCAGGGTTCAGGGGTTTGTAGAAACAGAACAAGCCCACTCTCGAAGAAGAGCGCTGTACTTGCGTCTTTTCATTTTACGGTTGTGTTTGCTGCTTCTTCCTCTCCGGCTGCTGCATGTTTTCTCCAGCATTCAGGCAGCATCCGCGGAGACTAGATGCAAGCAGCCTTCGTCATGGTCTAACGGTGGCCTTACCATACCAGTGCCTCAGGACACGCGCTTTGCTCATCTCGGTGGAATGAAAGGCACGACAACGAGGCACCGAGAAGCTGGGTGTAGGCCATGAGGGTCGGGGTTTCGGGTTTGGGGTTTAGGGTTTAGGGTCGGGGTTTAGGGTTTAGGGTCTCTAGGGTTTAGGGTTTAGGGTCAGAGTTGGCTCTTCGGATTTGTTGTCTTAGAGCAAGACCAGCCGTGGTTCAACAACGTAGAACGTACGGGTGACCCGGATTTGTGTTCCAACGGCCAAGATGCTGCCATACCTTTTCGGCACAGCTGAAAGCCCTAAAGCCTCAAGGCCTCCAGGCCTCGCATCCGTTTAGATGGATATCCACAAGCGAGCCGATTTCAGTTTCAAAGGGGTGTGGGTTTAGAGTTTAGAGCTTAGGTCCTTAGGTTTCCGTGAGAGCATTGAAGCAAATTCCGACTTAGACGCCGCACCTTGCTGGGGAGCAGAAGAGCCCCCATATGTGAACATGAAGAGTATCGGCCAGCACTGTCAATCTGAACCCCTGTAGTCGAGATCCAGATTTCTTTAGCCAGGCTTGGCTTTCTCAGGTATCTTCACAGAACCCATCTTCCGCTCACGTTTTGGAGGGAAGACGACGAAAGCATAGCCCCGTCACTCTTTGAGGCTGCGAAATTGGTTTCAGACATTGACCGGCCTGGCAAATGAAGGCTCACGGCTCGGGCTGGTTGGGATTCGCTGGGGCTAGGAGAGCTGCTGATTCGTGTGGGATCGCCTGATGCTTCCAGCCAGACAGCTTGCGCGATGTTGTCAATATTACCTATTCTTAGGGAGCCATGTTCTTGTGTCAAGGCGTGTTCTCCGCAATAACAGCTCATGTGAAGAGCTTGGAAATAAAGCCCAGCATGGTGCCCCGGACACGACTACACTGTCTAGACGATGGGTGTGGATCGTCCATGCAGCCTCAACCCAAGCTATCTTAGCCAATTCGGCTGCGTGGGTTTCAGAAAAGAAAGGACCCTAAGATGGACCCAAATAGTAGGACCCTTATCCTGGGAATCCCTTCATGACGCACCCTCATGTTTCTGAAACCTGTCGTGTAGAGGTCACCTGAAGACTGAGCTTCTGGCGATGCTGCTCCGAGAGCTGCAGGCAGCGGACTTGAGTTTCTCTGTTGCTAATGCTAAGTCGTTCAAGGGGCTGTATAGGGCATAGAGTGCAGTTGCGCTCTCGCAGGGCCTTCAACATAGCCAGGCGATACATGTAAGCCTGATGTAAAAGACTTAGGGCATAGAGTAATCGTGAGGAGGTTGGATCTCAGTACGTCCAAAGGGGGTTTTCGGTAGCGGTTTGAAGGGCAACGGACCCTAAACCCTCAACTGCACCAGGTGCCCATCCCAGAGAAGAGCGATGCGGAACTGGACGAGTTTCTTGGCCCGCAAGACCCATCCCCGGAATAGCGGCTTTCAAGGTGGTAGGCTGCATTGCGTTCAGCTTTTGAAGGCTTCAAATCTGGGGATCTTGAAGGTGCAATCATGGGCCGACTGAGATGTCGGAGGATCTGCAACTTAACGCTCTAGAGCTTGGTTTCTAGGACTGCTCGAAAGGGAGTCTGAAACTCCTTTCAACTTCCGAACCACCGAAATTTGCTGTCAAAACTTGAGCTCGGGCTCGTCTTTCAACCTGACTGTACGCAGGAAATCCCACAAGTACTTGCACCTTACCAGGATCCATGTTCATAACTTTTCTGACTCAAGTTTGCAAGTTGTAATCGGCCTTAGAACTGCAATAATATAGGGGCCTTTATGATTACCTATATTATTTTGGGGGGGTCGTTTTTATATTTATAGTAGAGTGGGCCTCAAAACCCTATTCTATATATATATATATATATATTTTATAAAAAATTCTAATTATTGAGGCTCCTATATTAGACGGTGTGGAACAGCGAGCAGAGCCTCTAGCTGTGCGAAGCCTTGTCTTCGGCAAGGCTGCAGCAGCTGCTGGCCGCTTGGCAGTAGCTTCAGACACTCAGATACTCCTTGCCACAGTTCGTATTCGCAAAACTTAGGTCAGCAACAGCTAATCAAATTCCCATCGTTAAACGGTATCAGACCACCATACTTCGAATGGTCCTGATGCTCTGGCGCAAGACTGCATTCACGACGTCTCGACAAAGCCGAAGCAGCACATCCATTCGCGTTGCAGACTTTAGAGCGATGCGGTTGGGATTGCGAGTTGGGCGCTGGGATACAGAATGAGGACTTGGAGCTAAGGGCAGGAGTTATGCCTTGTACAGTTTCCGGGCTTAGTATGCAGATATTGCAATCTTAGGATCTGAGGTTTAGGGTGAAAGTTGAAAGGTATGAGCTTAGGATATGCTGTACTATTTGCTGCTATTGCGGTTGTGCTCCCAGTCTGTCAACTTCGCAGGGTTCGAAACTTCAAACCTGGAAGTCTCGTGTTCAACTTCCTTCACCCAGCGTTCGCCAGGAGCACTTCAGCGAAAGACTTTGCGCGGATCACCAGCTCTCTACTCCAAAGCCCATGCAAGCCCTAAACCCCAAACTGTCCGAGTTGCGAGAGCGTGAACCCTAAACCGCCTTCGCACCCTCATGAATCCGTGCCTGCCGCTGTGCAAGTCGAAACGAGTCGAAACGGCCTTCACTAAATTCCCCAAACCATAACCCTAAACCCTAAATTCCCCAAACCCTAAGCCCTAAAGTCCCTAAACCATAAGCCCTAAATTCCCTAAACCCTAAATTCCCAAAATCTGGAGGTGCCCATTGCAGAGGAAGCCAAGCCCAAGTCCCCGAGTCCGGCCCACCGGGCCAGAGACAACGACGTCCCACAGGAGCCTGAGGCTCCTGGGGAGCTTTAGGTTTTAGGGTTCAGGGTTTAGGGTTTAGGGCCTTTTCAGAAAGGAAGGAACCATACAGTAGGAATCGATAAGGGTGGTTAGGTTATGATAGTATACAAACGTTCTATCAGAGCTTGAAATAAAGGTGGGTGTTTAGGTTATGATACTTTACAAATGTTCTGTCAGAGCTCTAAATAAAGGTTGTTCTAAGGGCTTTGGATGAGGATTTCTTCGTTTCTAGGATGTTGCAAGGGATTTTATCAGCGGCTTTTGGGGCTTGTCAGTGGCTCCAGGGAGTCTTAATGCACGACCTCGCTCAACCAGGAACCCTCATCCCTTCAAGCTTTCCGCGTCCTACCAACATTAACAGACTAAACACTGGACTAAAGCACTTAAACCCTGAGCCCAAGAACCCTAAAACGACAGTGCTGCTTCGAGTACCGTTCACTTCTCACACACCGCAAGTGTCAAAATCATCCCTCAACCCCGAAAGTAAAAGCCCTAAAGCCGCAAGGCTTTTCTCATTGCATCTGCTTGTCAGGTTCCAGTGGAGCCCTACACAAACAAACGCTGCTCGCCAGAATTGGGGGGGGCATATACTGTTCAGAGTTCAGGGTTTGAGAATGTTGGCTCCAACATGCCGACTTCACGGCGACTCTCCCACGGAGCCTTTTGTGGCATTGTAGTAGTTATCCTAACAACAAAGCAACAGCAAACCCCCAAATAACTACAGTACGGGGTTCAATCGTTACAGGTAGGTTCGAAGCTGAGCAGTCACTGCCCTAATCCCTGGATCTTATAGATGCAAAGCCCTGCGAACCTCGAAGCTTGAGTTCCTAAGCCCCAAAACTCATGTACCGGTCCCTTTGAAGAATCAAGACCCTAGGTCTTGGGCTAAAGCCTTGCAGGGCCAGACTTTCATCATAAAGTTAAGCTGCAGGGCTTAGCTACCGAGTCACACGTTCTACGGTCGAGTGAGTCCGCAGTGAAGAGCGCTGCCAGTGTCATTAGCTAGCTCTACTTTGAACAGGATGCTCGATTAGGAAAGCATCGCTTCCCTGAAGTGCCTGTGTTTTTTGGATGGGGTCCTTATTGTAAGGATCCTATTATTTAGGGTACTATATTAGGGTCCCCTATTTTCGGAAACCCCCATATCTTAGGAGGTCGACAGTCAACCGGCGCATTGAAACCTGAGCTCAACCCGCAGCACTCAACCCGACGTCCAAGCTGTGGAAAACGGTGTTGAACTATGTAAGTGGTTCTGACATTGTGGAGGAGAAGGGCAATTAGTGTCAGACGAAGAACGAAAGAACCCTAAGCCCTAAACCCTAAACCTCATACAAGTATGGACTCAACAACGACGGCAGATCGTTGCTCAGATGGCCCGTTCGTGACGCACGCCCAGCACCTTGTGGTCGCCCTCTGAGCTACGCGGCAGACATCCATCCGCCTTTGGCATGTGGTTTGAAGCTTTTGAAGCAAGAGGGGCCCAAGCAAAGAGCGAACTTTTAAATTGTTGACGGCCAGGGGAGTTTCTAGAATCGGCAGTACTGTTCCTGAGTTCAGTTCTCATGTTTTGGGTTTGCCTTAATCCAAATTCGGAGCAGTCCTAGCGACTTAGAGAAAGGTTCATGGTATAAACCATGAGTATATATTGGCTAGATTGGGTTTGGGAATGGCGTTTAGGGTATATCGTCTTCGTGATGCTAAATACAGCTTGGCCAACAACCGGGCAGCGTCTGAGTTTGTGCTGGGTTCATGCGGGGTAGATTTAGCACCACATAATAGTGATGCACGCATGTTCCGTGCATTGGACTCATATCAAGAGTCCTGCACTTTCCTTAGCTACACGCTATCAATCCCTAAGGTATAGTTTCTGAATCATTGAGCAACCGAAAGAGCCAGTTGCGTGGGCACACTTCAGTAGACACAGCTGCCCCGCTGTGCACTGCGGAGCCTTTCACTGCAAGAGCCTGCCAGAAGATCTTTGGCAAAGGGCCGCGGGTTTTCCAACACATTCCTTCCAATCTTTAATACCCTAAGCCGTCTAGTTTATGTCGGTTGGGGGTTTGGGGTTTATGCTGAACCGATGCCCTCAAACTCGCAGAAGCAAAAGGTTCTGTTAGTCGGGCTTTTGGACATAGCACAACAACTCGCCGCCTGAGGAAACATGCAACCTTACCTTGTACCCTCACATCGGGTATATGGTCCCAATGGGCACTTAGTGTCGAATAGAGGGTATACGATGGAGGGTCTAAACAGTATCCCAGATAGAATGGTACTTTCAGGTGGAAGCTCTCTGTCCAAGCGCTTGGGCACAGAGTTGAGGGCTTGTGCGTTGATAGGATTTCGGCTGGAAGGGCTCAAAGCTTCGGGTTCGGCCTCGAGGGCCTTATCACGGTGGGACTGAGTTAGTATAGGGCATAGGGTTTTGGGTTTAGAGTTTTGGGTTTAGGGTTTTGGCTTTAGGGATTTGGTTTTAGAGTACTGCTGTGGGCTCCACCCCTGCCATGAGATGCAGACCTCAGTGATTGTAGTGTTCGTGTTGCAGCTTGCAACAAGGGAAGTACCGGGACAACCATAAGACTGGATGTGGGCTGTAGGCCATTGCAGGATGGCCTTCGGCGAGAGGCAAAAAATCTGACCTCAACGATTTTGGTATACCGACGTCCTAGCGGTACCTTGGGTATCTACTTTAAGCCGTTGTAGGATGCGGGTTGAAATCCAGCAGCCTAATCCCCTATACCTCTGACCATCTGTCAGGCTTCAAGGTGAGAGCTGTTTTTTTTAGGCTCCGCATTTCAGTGCCAGGGGCAGGTTGCGACATGAAGACTTCAGATGGTCGATGACTTTGGGGCGACCAGGGCCCGTGGGTCTGTTGTAACATTCTAGCATAGGGCCTCAATAATTACCTATACTATTTTGGGGGGTCCTTATCATAACTATAGTATTCGTAGAATATATCCCAAAGCCCTAGTCTAATTATTAAGGCCCCTACATTATGGCAAAAGCCATGAGATCTGCTTCAAGAGACTCAGAGAACTTGAGGTCGGAGACATCGAAGGTATAAGCTCAAGATATAATTAGATAGAAGCTACAGTTCGCGGTTTAGGGGCTTAGGCTTTTTGGGCATGAGGGTGTAGGGCTCATGTTTTGGACCTGCAGGCCTTCCCAGCCTCATAACGCCTTTATCTGACTCTAACAGCTCGAGCTCGTAACGGTCATGGGCTGGTCTTGCAGGCAGCCTTGCCCGAGCGTGTAGGCGTCGGGGAAAAGCCCACCGTGCACCGGACATGTACGTACGTAGGTGTTTGTGAACAGATTCTATTTTGCGGCAGGGTCCGAAGATGAACTGCCAGTCTTGCCTTCCTGGGTGCACCTCACTAAAAGCCGAAGTAACCACGTGGGGACGGGGTACTTGCATCTATATAGGTATTCAGGACCCTGAATCAGAAGCCCAGAAAGCCCACACAGAGCCCAAGAAACACCCTTATCGTTACAGCCAGGCGGCAAATCCCTTATGGAGCCCTATGCTATAGGGTTTGCTGGTATACCTCGACCTTCTGGAGAATAAAAGCGGCCGTGGAGCAGCGGATGACCCAGGGGTGAGCAGTGCCCAGGGGTTTCCGCGGTGTCCGGGGTTTTTCATTTTCAGGGTTGGGAACTCGGCGCTGAAATTCTTGTGGGCTTTTCCGGGATTCCGGGCTCAAGGATTTGCGGGTTGCAGGGGTTTGGGGTTTTGGGGTTCTGGAGCTCGGAGCTTCAGATGTCTCTGCTTTGGGGTGTCGGGTTGGCAGAGCTAAGAGAGCTAAGCTTCGGGATCAGGTAGTAGGAGGACTGAGGAGGAGATGCTTCGGGACACAAGCGCATAAAGTAGCAGCCTAGATCCTCGCTTCGATATCTGCGGCTGTCCCTACGATTTCTGACACGCTACTGACAGCTCTCTCCACTGGCGCTTCGTCTGCGAGTCTATGTCCTGTCTATCAAGCCCTCGACCCAAGCTCCGACGGCCATGCTTGGCTGCTTGATGTGCATAGGGAGGGCGAGCAACCGAGACTGACGGGCAGGCGGCCGGATCTTGAGCTTCAAGTGGGGCTTTCCCAAATTCTCCGAAGACTTTGCTATGTGAGATCTTCTTTTCCCATGGATGTTCGGCAACTGCCGTTTAGCGTGCAGATGTGTCTGTGCAGAGCTTGACAACAGCCGCAAATACTGGCCGCATGGTGTGTGCTACCTGAACCCTTTATAAAGCCTATCCAAATACCCACAGGCCCCATAGTAGTTCCTTTTTGGGGTTACCTTATAGGATTCTATATATGAACCCCATGAAAGGAACTACTTTAGGGCCTATGGGTAAAGCCTACATAAACTCTACCACTCGAAGTCATACACAATTCAATAAAGTGCAGGCAGCAACAGGTGGGCTGCTTGAATCTGGCGTTTTACATGTCGGCATTTCAGAATGAAGAAACGGAGATCGACTCTAACTGGCAGGATCCTTACGATTTAGAGGATGCCCAAGTAAAGAACCCTTTGCCACTAGTTGGTATAAGATACGCCATGTCATGACTAGCTGCAGGCAACAATGATTGTGAGAAGTGCCGGGCGTGGTGTTTGACCGACCTATCAAAGAAGCCGCATTTGCACTCAGTATTGTGGCGATCTGAACAATGGTAAATTAGTAACAGTATTCCCTTAAAGTCCCTACATGACGGATACTGTTATATGCTTGCCTGAACCCTATAGTCCAGATCAGATCAGGATTGAGGCCTTCATGTTAGGGTCTTGCTCTTTTGCTTCCGGACACTGGCCTTCTGCCCCCGGTTTCGGAGGTGAGCCCCACCAAGAATGCGTAGCCTTGCTCCACGTTGCAGCGTCCTGTGTACGTTGGCAACTTAACAATTCATGCACGCCCGGGCGTGCATGGAAGCATGGGGCCTAGGGGATTCACCAGGTTGTCATATAGGATTCGGCAAGAGCAGCAATAGCCATCCCCCTTTACAGTCTATGTAACTATACTCTTCTACACCCCCGCCCTCCCCACCCCACCCCCCTCCAAAGAAAACAAAAAAACAAATGCAACAATCTATACTGTGCTGTTGAGATCGGGGATCATGGTTGAGGTGGGTGTCGACTCGCACGGGCTGGTCAGGGTTTAAAAAGGCCCATCTGGGGAACCTGAACACTGTTTAGGGTCTAGGGTTTAGGGTTTAGGGTTTTGGGTTTTGGGTGTTGGTTTAGGGTTTAGGGTTTAGGGTGGCGAGTGATTGCCAGTTTGTACCAGACCCCTAGTGTAGGGTACCCATAGGCCCAATAGTATAGTTCCTTTTGGGGGATCATGTTTAGAATCCTAGAAGGTAATCCCAAAAAGGATCTACTATGGGGCCTATGGGTAAAACCATTCAAACTTTAAGCCCGCAGCTTTCTACTATTTGATGAGCTTGAATTATCCGGCAGCCCCTTGCTGGTAAGGCTTGGGAATCCCCTGCCCCGATCTCTGAGCCCCTTCAGCAGCACAGACAGCGCCGTGCGCCGACGCACTCATACGTGCGCGCGCAGTTACACCTGCTTTCAAAGGCGTATCAACCTCGGGACCCAGGAGCCCCTGTACGCAAAGTTAAGTAGTAAATACAGTTGAAGTGTATGTTTGTAGAGGTATATTATGTATGTCTACATATACATATCTCTAGAAGCCCTGATGTACAGGACTAGAATCATGATATTCCCCTGAGGGCCCTTTTGGGCTTCATTTGGTCTTCGAGGGAGTTCCGTGTTGCTGGGCGATGCCTTGCGTTTCAAGCTTGATATGGGATTCCAGCGCAAAAGAAGTCGCAGAAGGTTGTGTGCTGAAGTGGTGAAGTGGATACATAACACTGGTACGCTGTTTTTTCCGATGCAATGCAACCTGAAACCCTAAGCCTACACCGGAGGTCCATATATGGGGAGCAGGGGGATCAGCTTCTTTTCGGCGCCGTGTGGCCATGTTCAGAAAGAGAGGGCTTCTTCCCAGACCGACCGTTTGGGGTGATAAGCATTTCGCCTTTGAAACCCCCTGCAACACTGTACGCCGAACAGTGAGTCCAACATGTAGAAGATGCTTGCAGTGCAAAACCAAAAGCTTTGCCAGAATGCCTGAAAGTCTCGCGAAAAGCTCCCATAATAGCAAGGCGGAACAACGCATGAACTCAAGGAGCCCAAAACCCTAAACCCCTAAACCCCTAAACCCCTAAACCCTAAACCCTAAACCCTAAACCCTAAACCCAAAGCACTGTGGCAGGTGCGACTAGCCGATATCTTTTCCCGGAGTGCAGGCGACCGAGGGTATTCTTGGATTCCAGACGGGACAACTTGGGATCTTGTAGGGGGCTTAAGGGTTTAGGGTTTAGGGTTTAGGGTAATTTAAATTACCATAGTAGGGATCTAATTATCGTAAATAACAGGGCTTCCTCCTTATTTTTACTTAAAGCTAAGCCCCTTAACAGGAACCCAGCAACTTGATTCTCGAATCCTTGGGCTCCTTCCGTAGGACCGAGGATGCCTATGGCTCTTAAACCCTTCTTCTATATACCGAAACCCAAGAAGCCCCTTTCGCAAGAAGACTTTAGAAAAGTAGAGCCCATGGAACCCCTTAGAGCAAGACTAGAAACATAGCCTCGCTGCCGGGCATCCTAAACACTCAATCCCAAGCCCTATAAACCCCAAATCCCCAAGGACCCCGCGAACCACTACTCTTCATGGCTGTCGATGTGGCCGTTGACGGGGGCGACTGGGGCGACGGACGGCTCGCGGAGGCCTATTGTCTCTTTGTAGGATTTGCGGATGCACAGTGTTTGCTTCACCAATGAGTTGAATTGAACAGACAAGCCAAAGCCTAAATTCTGAGCCCTTGTGACAATACAGCTCATGCGGTAAGCCCCAGAACCTTAATCCATTACCTGCTGTGCGACATGGTCAGCTTGGGCGGGCGGGAAAAGCAAGGCAAGAAGGTTTCAAGCAAGGAACAAGCCTTAACTTGCAGCCAACAACTCAAACCATCTTTAACCCAACCCCAGAACTCCAAAACCACACCCCAAAACCTCAGAAATAAATCCATACCCCAACTCCTTAAACCCCAACCCCTCCACCTGCCCATAAAGCCGCAGTGCGGAAGGAACTCGAGCATGCAGAGACCTGGTCAGGTGCCGGCCCTACAAGCTTAACAGTGCTTTCCCAAAAGTTGGCAGGGGAAGTTGTGTTTGAAATCATGTTACTGCAGCACCAAGGAGGAAGTTATTATACAAAATTAAGGCAATTTAAGCAGAGGGTCCCCGAACTTCGGGTGCTGGAGTTAGGGGGTTGGGCGCTCTGTCTGTGTTTGCCTTGATGGCTTTGGGATGGGAGGGTCGGGGCGCGAGCAAGCGTGTGGCTTTCATGGGCCTCTGCAGCCCAGCACCGCAAAGGAACAAGAGCTTGGAGAGGTTGACAATTTAAATTTAGGGATCGTTGTCTAAGTCTTGAGTTTTTGTGCCGAGATGTGCTGTTCCAGGTCTGCTCGGATGGCTGGACAGAGGTGCCAAGCTTCTGGGGATGGGGTGTTCCGAACTCTTTCTCCAATCCTTTCGGACCCAGTACATTTCAAGCTTGGAGGTTCGCGGTGTGTTTCCTAGGAGCTCCCCTTAACACTGCACGAACTGACCTGCCAATTTTCCCGGCAAGTTAACGTGCATTGTATCGTCAGCTTCAGCCCGGCTTGGCCAGGTCTTTGACATGCACACCTACACACGAAAGCATCCACTCTCGAGATCTTGCTGAGACTGCCTTGCCACCACAGTGGCCTGCAAACATCTCCCGGAGCTGAATGCCAGGCGGCCGCCTCGTCGCTAACCTGGGCTCCCTCAGTCGAGGCACCCAGCACTTGCGCCAAGGGCGCCCGCTCTTTCTGCGGGGCTTGAATTCGATTCTGGGGCTACAGGCTACCCTGTCGTCGTGCACGCCTTTGGCCGCGTCTCCGGAGTGTGATCGTTCACATATCCCAACCACTAAGCTGTGAATCTGGCTCCTAAACAGTATAGCTAGCCCCATAAAGCGAAACTCTATCCTTCAGACAGCGCCCTACACCCGAAACCCCACCAGCAGAGAAAGGAGCAATCAACAGATGAAAAACTACGCACCAACAGACAACCCTCAAAGCAAGTCGACCTTCAAAGCAAATACATAAAGCACACGGAAACCATCCCACCATCTATAGACTATAGACCCTGCCAGCCTAAATCAGCCTTTATCGAGCTCTTGGTTGCTTAGCTAGATAGAAAAGCCCCCAAACCCTACGTGCCAGCAGACGACCTTAACTCCGAACCACTAAATTTAAAAAACATCGCTACAGACCTTGCCGGGCTTGGTCCGAGAGTGAATGTCAAAACAAAACCCTAAGCCCTAAGCCCTAAACCCTAAACCCTAAACCCTAAACTATCTCCCTTTAAACCGTTACGATTCACCGGGAAGACGTTACTGCACTGCACCGAACCCTGGACCCAGCGGAGAGTTGTAATGGTAGCATTCACTGTAATGGGGGCGGCATCGACCCCTGCTTGTGTTCGAGAGTGTCTTGAGGCTGTTGGTTTTGATTTCCCGCATAGTTACGAGTGCGAGTTTCATGCCGCTCAACCGCTGGGGCCAGGGCAGTTGTCTCAACGACATTTGACGTTTGGGACAGAGAAGAAGACAGGGATCTGGGAAGTCGGTAGGCTTAAACATGATAAGCCATTGGTCGTGTCTGTTTCTGACAGCGACGATGAGCTCCCAGATACTTGCCTGGACTCTTTGACTCCCACCCCTCATAGGTTGGAGTCACAAGAAACTGTCATCATGTCAGGTGCGGTAATGGGGGCCTAGGTATGCTTTCAGCATTGCTCCAACCGTCGTGTTGTGTGTAAGACGCAACTGAGCCACAGGCTCTGTCTGTTTTAAAGAGCAGTCGGTTGAAGCCATTATCTTGTAGACTAACATAGATGATAGTGCTATCCGTTTGTTGTTTCCTGCTTCTGTAGTCCTCGCCCTCTCTCTTCTCCCCATCCTCCCTAGAGCCCTACAATACCCACATGTTTTCAGCATGTTTTAGCCTTGTGGTGCCGTTGGATTAAATAAGGGTAGCATTTGCGGGTTGTCTAGTGACTTTCCTTGGTGGAACATTGGGACCATGTATAGGCATTGAGTGCACCCTAGAAACCACTAACCCTCGCCGCTGCTGTCGCCATGGGGGATGCTTTGAGGGTAGCCCACGGAGATGGTGCATGGCGATGGGGCTGGGAGTTCCGGGCACAATAAAACAGCTGGACGAGAGGTCAAGAGAGCGAGCTGACTGACTGCATGAATGAAAGAATGCAACAGAACGCATTGGTGGGAATTTACAAGGGCACTACGACAGGTTTTCCGTATGAGGATGCTGTTCATGGGCGGCCGGATACCAGCGGCCTTATTGCATGCTGCATGGACGGTTTATTTGCCACCTGCGTGACTGCATGTTTGTGCGACTGAGTCTTTGCGCAGCTTGGATGGCTCCTGAGTGATCCTCCTTTATGGGCGGAAACTCTGCAGACTGCATGAGTGCGCAATGCAACGCGAGATGGTTATGCCAAGAATCGTTTCTGCTGGTAATCAACATGGGCTGTAACTCTTGTGGTAAGAGGACTGCCGCAATGAAGTCTTGACGATTGCCCAACATGCCCAAGCTGGCGATTGATTGGCCGTAACAGTGCGTCTGGTCTGAGCATACCTGAGACTCAGTGAAGGCTTTTTGCATGAGAAGGCGTAATTGGAGAATTTAGTGCATGTAATTTGAAATGTTGTAGGCTCCCAGGTTGCACTACGGTGTGTGCTACTTTCTGCAGCGTGTCTTTTAGCAGTATCGAAGTTTCACAGCTGTTAACCAAGGAGGAAGATCGCTTTCACCTGAGCTGTCCCGGCTCGACAGGTAACCTTTTAGGTTCGTTATACTTACCCTAGTCCCCCATGTAGCCTCCTCGGCGTAGTGACCGAAGTCTGCGAACTAGTTACAGTATCGCCGTGGACTTTGGTTTGCACATGCGATTCGATGTCTCTTAGAGGTTCTCTATCTTAGGGGCCCGTCTTGTTGCTGAGCTTGCATGTGCAGTCGTTTCACTTTGCTGCTGGCTCACCATTTGCCTCGCCTGGATTGTCCGAGTGTGAGAGCCGAAACCCTAAACCCAATACAAAAAAACTGACTCTCTGATGACAGGCCTGAGCCTGCGATCGCATGCGGCCCTGAGAGCACTGACTGCGGCGGCAGAGGCGAAGTCCCTGAAGGCCTGCAGGATATGTAGTATCATATGGGTAGTTTTTCTAAATTAGGGTCCCTTTTGGGGGTCCATATTATAATAAGGGTGCCGTACTATATTGGGGACCTAAAAGGGGGCCCTAATTTTGAGAACTACCCATATTGAAATTGGTAGATCAGATTATATAGATTTTTCACTTGGGCTCAGGGTTACAGTCTATAGGTCTTTTTTGTGTCTGGGGTTTCAGAGGTTAATGTATTCAGCATGGCCTTGGGCTTTTCAGGGCTGGTGTTGAAGGGTTTGGAGTCCAAAGGTTCGACGTTTGGGCTTTCTGGCTGTTTGGGCGATGGTGCTGGACTCTGAACCCTGATGTTGGTACTGGGGGCCAAATGAAGCACGAAGCTCACAACCTCCTGCACCTTAGCCTGAAGCCTTCATGAAACACAAACCCTTCTCATCCGTCAAAGATCCGAGTCTGAAGACCCAACTGTCATTATTCTCATATTCGAGAGCTGTTAAGGTCAGCCCTCAGCATCCACAGAACAAACGCAGTTTTGTTCGGTTGGCGCCGGTCACGTTGATGCTGTGCGCTTTCTATAGATGGGCGGAGCTGCCACGATTTACGGCGCAACGGTGGGGAATGGATGACCGTATAGCTCATTTAACTGCAGGGTTTCGGGACGCAGTGCCTGCTGAATTGCTGCTTACAGGGCTTGAGGTTCAGACGATTGAGTTTTCGAGACTTGCTTAGCTAATCTCAGTCTATCTTCGATCTTTTTTCGTGATTTTTGGCACGGCATGAGTCCTTGCTGCATTAAGAAGGATGCGAGAAACAGGAAGCATCCGGATCAGTGTCTGAAGCTGCCTCTGTAAGGCTGTACAGAGGCAGCCGACTTCTGATTGGTTTTCCCCATCGGAATAATCAAGAAGCGAACGATCGTGCCAGTGACAGTGCTGGCAGCTATCCTATTACGAGTCGTTTTGTCGGAGCCAAAGTAGGTCTTTCTCCCTGATACGAGCTCGGCAAGGTCTGGCTGACAAGATATGCGAACAGCCAGGAGGACAGGTGCTTGCCGACTCGAAACAAGAGGGGGATCAATAGCAACTGCGACACTGGCTTCCGACTGGTATGTCGGATGACTTATATAGCTGTCCAAACTTTGCATCATGCAGCTCCTGTCGGTGCCAACCCGAAACAATTCAAACACGAAGCCACACCTATCTCCTTTATTCTGACCAAGCGTGTCACATCTCGACTCTGGTTCGATAAGGCTGCACCACCCCGCAGCACCCCTTTCACTCCAAACCAATCTCTGAGACTGGTTGGCTCAGGCAAGCCACCCGCTATTGCGAGGTCTTGTTGAAGGGTAAGTTTTAGCTACCATATCTGTGGAGTATCTGGGATACGCGGTGGGTAACATGCGCCACTCGTTCCTTGGCTTCAGTTACCGTGATGACTAGTATGCTCTCCTTTTATCTGGTAACTTGCATTTGGGTAGTTCTCTAAATCGGGGTCCCTTTTTAGGTCCCCAATATAGTACGACACCCTTATAGAAAGGACCAAAAAAGGGACCTTAACTTAGAGAACTACCCATTTAGTTCCTCAACAAGAACTCGGTCGTTTTGTTGAAATTCCTGTCGGCTCGGAGGATGTCCCGGTTTTCGATGGCTTCGACACTCTCCAGGATGACTGTGCCGATCTTATCTCTCCGTTGTTGATGTAAGACTTTTAGGGTATGGGGTTTTAGGGTTTAGGGTTTGGGGTTTTAGGGTTTAGGGTTTTGCTTGAAGGGGTACTCGGAGTCCCCCAATCTCACAGTCCATACATCGAAGTTGTGTAGAGTCAGATGCTCTCACCTTGTGCTGGCGGCGTGCATGCCCTTTCACTGTTAGAGCTCTGTGGTTGCCTTCCATTGACACAAACATCTGGGCGAAACCTTGAGTGCATGGTCCCTGTCAAGGAGTTGGCAGACCCATCAACATGAGCATTGCAGTACCCTTCTCCATCGCATCGCGTCTGCCACCACCAATGTGCACTGAGACCATTCACCCTGGCGGTAGGCTTTGTGAAAGGCTGATACTGGCAAGTACGGCTTTGGGTGGATGTGATCGTCTGCTCGCGACTGCCCAACTCACATATACAATTTAGGGCTTAGGGCGCAATGTAGGGCTTAGAGCGCTATGCTTATTTTGGCCGAAGTTCGTTTGCGAACAGTTGAGGTCAAGATGCCAATTTGCTTGCCATGATCGGCACAGAGTTTTCGGATGCAGCTTGGGACGACGTGCAGCGAGGTGCCTTGAGAAAATCTTGCAAGGGCTTGGGGCCAAAGGGTAGAACGGCAGGGTCTTGGGCTGCCATAGCCAGGTTCTTGGTGAGGCTCTGTCTTCGTTTCTTGTGGCCGATCCCGGCATTCCTGACATGTCGAAACCAAACGTCGTTCGCTTGGTCCGGAGCGCGCCCGGCAGGTTCTGAGGATCAGATATCCTGACGTCTTGATTCCGAACCCAGTCAATTCTCCGTGGCAATCTTACAAACCCTAAGGATCCCAGGTACTGTTATGGGGGATACTTCCCCGAATCATAATAGTAATTCCTAATTTAGAAGCCCTACATTCTACAATATAGGTACTTAGGACTCTTAAAGAAACACCAGAAGTGCTGGTGGACATCTTCAAGCCCGACGCTGCGATTTGCTCGCGTTTTGCTTGGCAGGTCGCTTGCACAGGCGCTGCGCTCAGGATTTCTGGATGTGGCAGCTAGGATATGGGGGTCTCCGAAAATAAGGGGTACCTTTTTGGGGTTCTTATAATAAGGATCCTACTATGTAGGGTTCTACATTAGGGTCCCCTATAATCTGAAACCCCCATATGCTGATTTCGGTGCAGGATTTGTGGTAACGTGACTGGGATGTAGCTTAGGGTTCTGCAGTCGGGATGCAAGTTCGAGCTCTTCCAGGGTCCGGGGGTTCCTTATTTGGTTTCGAGTTTAGGTGGTTGCAGTCAGGATTCAGGAATGAGATGCGCAGCAAACAATGCAGACAGAGATACCAAGAGAGCCAGACAGCAGCAAGAACAGGGGAGCAACGGAAGAACCAATAATGCAAAATCACAGCAAGATGGAGTCGTACGAATTGGCTGAAGGGTATTGCGCCAAAGCATGTTCAGCAGATCGCTCGGCTTCTCCACAACAGAGTCTAGCAAGCTAGGCTTTCCGGCACGCCTGAATTAGGATACCGTGTAAGCCCTCAAACCCGAGGCCCTTCCTAAATCCACTCTTGGATTCCTTCCTTCCGCAACGTCAGAAACCCCGAACCAGCTTTCGCAGACTCAATCCCTGTCCCTGGGAAGGCCAGTCAGCTGGAGCCTGTTCGTGCCGAAGGAATGGACAAAAAGTCAAGAGTGAAGCTGGAGGGTTTGGGATCTGTAGGGAATGAAAGTAAACCCGCCTTACAGGCGTTGAGCGAATCTGTTTCGTTCCTGTTTTTGTATATAATGTAGAACCTTGAGCTTTGTGGGCCAACGCCGCCAGATCCCTGCATGCGATCCTCGGTGGAATTCCCATATGATACCCACAGACCCCCCTAAACCCTAAACCTATAAACCCTAAACCCTAAACCCCTAAACCCCTAAACCCCTAAACCCCTAAACCCAACCCATAGTTACAGGGATCTTGAGCCCTTTGAGCCCTGAACTCTTGCACGGCCGCAGCGTGATGGCTTCAGCTGTTTCTCCTGTGTTAAGTTCGATCCAAGTTTCTTTGACAAGGGGCCCGGTCAAAGCAGTTTGTTTGTTTCTTATGATGTCTATGTTCAACAAACTTCGCATGCAGATAAGGGAGGTCAGGATGCAGATTGTTGATTTTTGCTTTTTCCGCTCGGCCAGTCAGAGCTGAGAGGCGTGATTGCCACACGTGCAACATAGCACCCAACCGCATTTCGCAATGTGGGCAGATGCTGTGGATGCGTATTTCTCAAATCTCGTTATCCCCATTGGCATGAATGTGTTCCTGGCCATCATGCTCTTCTGTGTTCTCCTCGCAGCACATGAGGCCCATGTGGCGGCGGGTGCAAGGCCGCTGTTCGCAAATCATGAGCGAAGCAACCACGTGGCCCTCCAAGTTGTGATTGTTCTTTCCTGGGTTATCATGTTCATGAACGTGGCTTTGCTGGTTCCTGTGTCTCTGGATTTTTCACGGGCGATGGGCCAGTCAGCCACGGCCAGTGGTGTCTTCATTGGTGGAGGTACGGCATTTTCATTGGCAGGCTTGATGGCAGGCAAACCTCTTACCAGCGAGGTCAACTGGAACCAGCGCCTGGCCAGAGGCATCTTTCTGGTATGCAATTCGCTTTGCTCCTGGACCAATTTTGCAAAACGTTCTGTGCGGTTATAAACGGGAGCGTTATCATGATCACCTCGCAGCCTCGACCTTAAAGATGTTTTACAACCTGGCTGAACCAGGACATGCAAGCTTCAAAACAAAATATCTTTATACAGTTCATTTAATTATAGTTAACCACCACATAGACCCGCCTTGATACCCGGTACTTACGGAATAGGGAACAGGAGTGACTGGACTAGTCCATCGTGGAATTTGTACCTACTTGTCGCCTACACCGTACTGCGGAAACTCTTCGCAAACAAACCCTAAGCTGGCCCTTGAACGCAAAGCCTTACACCCCAGAATAACCCACATCCAGGTTTGGTTACTCTTGTGGGGATGGCAATCTTGGTGGAAACTGCTGCACCCTGGAGCCTTAACACGAGGCGCTGGGCTTTTTGGCTGATCGTCTTGCTCAACGGCATGGCGGGGGACTCCAATAAGGGGTTTCCAAAATAGGGGACCCTAATATAGTACCCTAAAGAATAGGATCCTTATAAGGACCCAAAATAAGGTTCCCATAAGGGTTTAGGGTTTCAGAGCTACGATGCTAGGGTTGATGGGTTTAGGCCCTTCGGGGTTTGAGTTAGGCTTCAGGGCGAAGGGGGTGGCTTTTGGGTTGAGAGCGGATTACACGATGCACAGTAAGCGATTTAGGGTTGGGAAGCCACTCTCATCGGTGCTGCTGATATTGCAGGTGCACCGATTTCTGCATTTTGCCTTTTGGGGTCGCTGTGGCAAAGAGGTATCATTGGGACCGTTTCGCGAGATCATAGGTATAGGCGGGGATCTTGGTCCGCATTGGTTCTTACGGGAACAACAGTTTGCGGGGTCCGTGGGTTACTACAAGTTACCTACAGTCTCCATTGTAGTTCCTTTTTGGGGATACCTTATAAACTCGTTAATACATTTTGGTTGAACCAACAAAAGGAACTACAATGGAGACTATAGGTAAATTGGAAGATCGCCTTAGCTCGGCAAGTGTCCAGGTGGCATTTCTGAAGGCAGTCTGGCTGCTGTCATGGACAACAATGTGGCAAATAATCACGCCAGCCAGCCAGAAGACTTTTTGGCAGATGATGGCGCAGTGCGGTGGGGGCCTTGCGAAATCATAGATATAGGTTAGGGCTTGGGCATGACCTCAACCTCATCTTGCGCCAGTTTTGGTTCCTGAACCTTACATGTTGCCGAGTGAAAGGTCGAAATGGAGGCTTTGTCCTGGGCCCGGTGGCCTTCGCTGGGCTAAGCTTCCTGGTGCCTGGGCCATTGCCGGACATACGAGGGTTTAGGGTTTAGGGTTTAGGGGTTTAGGGGTTTAGGGTTTAGGGGTTTAGGGGTTTAGGGTTTCGGGTTTCGGGGTCTTTCTCCAATCTAGACCGGATACCCAGGTGGAGCAAGGTCGGGATGTGTCACCTATCAGCATGATGAGCTGGGCCATTATAGGGCTGGTGGTGCTGCAAGCTGTGGAACTCGCTTGCGCTTCGCTGTTCTATCCGACTGTTCTCAACGACACGTCTCTTGGCTGCCATTTACCAGAACGTGGAGCTTGGGCTGTTTCGGGGTTAGTCACTTTCTTGGCATTCAGTCTGCGAAAGAAGCCGTTGAGATATCGAGCAACTGAGGGCTGAGAAGGGGCCTGAGGTGACCAGTCCTGAAACAGAGGAAGCTGGTCTCATGCTGCCGCCAGAGCAGTTGCCTCCAGAGTCCCGGGAGTTAATCGTGAAATACATGATTGTATACAGCCACTCGGCCATT